>BGNK01002174.1:63061-111311 GCA_003297005.1 Symbiodinium sp. clade A Y106 | reverse complement strand
TCTCAGCACGGCTGCGTTCGTACTGATCAGCCATGGCTTGCGAGGTGTGGTCAAAAGGACCGGGGTGGAAACTGCAAAAGAGGGCGGCGTGCAACGTGCACCTGGCAGCCGAGATGCCTGGTTTAGGGGTTTAAGGTTTGGGGGGTTAGGGGTTTAGGGGTTTAGGGGTTTAGGGTTGTCTTTGAAAGAACAATGGGCCCTCTTTCTGTCGCAGGTGAGAGCTCACCCGAAGAGAGCTGCACTAAGGGAAACATGGCGTACCAGTACCACTCATGGCTTAGGGTTTAGAGTTTGCGTGTTGGGGTTTATGGTCAGGATTTGGGCTTGGGGTCTAGGGTTTAGATTTAACTGCTATTAACCTCCGACCTCTGTTTCAACAAAAGGGTCTAGGGAAGGGATCCATAAGGGATCTACACAGGGTTCACAGGGCCGACACCCTAAATCCTTAACATTGAGGATCCACGGGACCCAATACTTGGCTGCGATTAGGACAGTACGTAAATTTGAGGCGACAATTTGGGAGGGTATATGAGTATTAGGCATTGGTACCCTTAGAGCCTCAGGGTTTCAAAACAAGGGGGTGCAATGAAGGCATCCACAGGGGATCCTGAGGGTTTTAGGGGCGTAAGGTTTAGGGGTATGGGTTTTGAGTTTGGGCCCAACTATTAGGATTCTTGGACCCCAAGACGCCATGCTCAGTCTTTTGGTTGTTGCTGCCGTAGAATATCCGAGGCGTGAAAGTTGCTCATGGAGAGTGCTTGCAAATGAATCTTACTACTACAGGGATTTACCACCACGACACCTAAGAAACAACAAGATCAACAGGTGTAGGCCGTGTACACCTGAATATGCACGATTTGCGGGTGCCTCGGACACATTCTGTGTGCCGTTAAAGAAGTCGCCACACTGCCCGGCGTCCACGCAACACTCCTCTAAAACCATTCGGTTTGAGCTTTGCTTCATAATGGCATGAACACGAATCATAGTAATCATCAACATATGATATTGCCCATCCAGGGTCGGCCTGGACGTTACAGCACATTGAAGCCACCCTTACCTATGCATCTCCTTCCGAAGGCCAAGTAATCATCAACATCTTACTATTTTTCACACTACAGGGGTCTCAATAGTTAGACTTCATCAGAGCTGGGCTTGTTCGTGCTTTGTACCTGCCATAAATACATTAAGGACTACAGCTACAAGGCGATACACTTACTAATATTTCGGATCGAACTCTACATCTAACCGCATATGCATACAAATATCTCAAGTTATACTGGCCATCTGATTTTTTACAGCTGCAGGCGCTCATCCACAAACTAGCTGGAAACCTCGTGAACTCGAGCTTTGGGTTTGGGGTTTACGGTTTTGGGGCCTACGATTGATAATATAAATCCTGCATTACCTTAAAGACCCTAAACTGTGGTATATTCCTCTTATTCTGGGTAATGCAGGATTTATATTATCAACCGTAGTTTAGAGTTTAACGAAATCACTGCTGAATAGTACCTACTTTGGGCTATTTGGAGCCCCAGAGAGAGTACAGGATATAAGCTACATGAAGAAGCCCACCAGCTCGAAGAGCTCCGTTTTTAAAGGCGAAACAACTGCATCGCAGGCTTGCGAGGTCATTTATCACTTTACTTAGTCGGTTGACAGCTATAGGCGATGGGTCATAGAGTTTAAAGAGATCTTCCGTCGTAAAGGTCCTCGGACGTGCATGAGGTTCCTGAGCAACCAGACGGATGCTGAGCCTGCCCACGGGAAAGGCTTCGGAGGTTCCGGGGACTTAGCAAGCAGGTTGTGAAGTCGGCTCCTGTATCTGAAGTACAAGTCGTGATCTCGAGGACTTCGCACCTCCACCTCCCGAGCAAGGTACTGTAGTTGTGCTGTGCATGGATTGTACCCTGAACCCTAAACCCTAAACCCCTAAACCCTTAAACCCTAAACCCTTATAACCTCGGATGAGAATACCTCCCCGAAGCTTCAAGTACACCCTGGCTGGCCTCAGTCTTCAACACTTGGTGTCGCGCACAAGGCCAGAAGGTGTCCGTGAGGCACGTGACCTTGTTGTCCTGCGGTTGATGATTAAATCTGCATTACCCTAATGACCCTAGACTATGGGAATTGTGGTATATAGTATATTCCTTATTCTGAGTAGTTTAATGCAGGATTTATATCATCCACCGTGCATTTCCGCATGGTCGGATTCTCGCTTTATAGCGGTGCTGCCCTTCCCCCTGAAGCCGACGTCTGAACCCCAAAGCCAAACCCCTCAAACCAAAAACCCTGAACCCTCACCCTGAACCCTAAACCGCCCTAAACCCCCTGAACCCTAAACCCCCTTAACCCCTAAACTCCTAAACCAAAGCCCCCNCCCCCCCCCCCCCCAAACCAAAAAAAAGAGACCCTAGTGTAGAGGACACCCCAGTGTTCAGGCATTGGCGTTGGGGAGTTCGCCTTTGCAGTCAACCAACAAGCGAAGACCAAAGAAGCCAAAACAAAGAAAGCCAGGGCAGCACCCTCACACTTCGTGCTAGGGTTGTAAGTGTTTGAAGTGCCGAGCTTCATAAACGAAAATTCTTCAGGGTACTGTACATGCCCCACAGGCGTTAAGCCTGCCAAAGCTGCAACCAAAACGCCCAAATAGGAGTGACAAAGTGCCGAAAGAACTTTGTATATTTGTGGTTTAGGGCTTGAGGATCTATATAGGGTTCATGGTTTGGGGTCTGTATTATCCGGACCCCCAAACCCTAAACCCTAAACAATCTAGGGTGTAGTAACTTTGATTCCTTGAGCGGCACCGCGCTGGAGAAGTTCGAGATGCCTTGATTGTTCGCTGCGTAGACGAGCAGGTGCCTCTGCCACACGGGAGGCTTAGAGCGTAACCCAAGAGCCTAAACATTGAACCCTCAACCCCAAACCCTAAACTCGGAACCTAAAAGTCTCAAAAACTCTAAACCTTAATCCTACACACTAAACCCCTCAACCCCAAATTTCTAAAACTTTAACCCTAAACGCTAAACCCGGAACCATCTAACAACCATGGGAGGCTCCGTTTTGTCTGCACAGAGGCCCTTACGCGCGCGACACCTGGGACTTTAAACATGTCATGTCAGGGAATCGGGGTTTAGGGTTCAGAGTTTAGGGTTTAGGGGTCTAGGGTTCAGGGGTTCGGGTTTAAGGGTTTGGGTGTTTAGTGGTTTACAGTTTAACAGGGTTTAGGGCCCTACAGCCAAGATGCCGTTTCCTCTAGAAGTCCATGTAAGACAGGGCCGAAATGATTAGAAAAGGGTTTTGGAGGGAACAGTGTGCTATACTTTCTTGAGGAAGTACAAGGGATAACATTACGAATTTTCAGGCTCCATGGGACTAGTGTAGTGCATGCTTTGCTCTCATTAAACCAAGAGACGTAGACCCACTGAAAGAACCTCCACAGGAACCCGGCTGTACTGTGGGTATATGGACCCACATGGATTCTGCCGGGCTGCGTGTAGGTTTTGTTCAGCGTGACCTGCAGCCAACACTTAGTGGCTCTGTCGACTTAGCTAGTACGGGGCTCGTATCCCTAACTTTAAAACCTTTAACCGAAACCAATATACAACTAGTGAGTTACTACGCCAAGCGACCTTCCAAAAAGTCCAGATATCGCGTGCTAACCCCTAAACACCAAACCCCCTAACTTCAAAACCTAACCCCCGAACCCCTGAAGTCTAACCCCTCAACCTCTAAATCTTGAAGCACAAACCAGAAGCCGCAAAAGCAAGGACGCTGGGCAGCTGCGAGCCTTCTGACACGCTCGGGCCATCTATTATAGAAAGCTGGAGCAAGATCATAATAATAACGGGGTTTAGGGTTTATATGGTTGAGAGTACAGAGTTTAGAAATTATGGAGTAAGGTATGTAGGGGCTTAGGATTCGGGGTAGAAAGGCCTTGATGATTGGAACAAGGCTGTTGGGGTCTGTTGTGTTAAGGGCTTAAGGATCATGGATTCTTAAGCCCATTGTGGTTATATATATATATATGACCCCTACACCCTGAACCCCAAACCCTAAACCTTGTGGGCATAGGATCCTAAACCCTAAACCCTAAACCCCTTATGGAGCCCAGCATCCGATATGTGCCATTCGTGCGCGGCATCGACGGGTACATCCGGGCTGACCTGGCGGGTGTCAGCAACTCCAACATCCCCTTCATTAAGGAATACCTGGGGCCTGGGGTTCTCCTTTAAGGGATCCATCAGGGATCTATAGGGTTTAGGGTTTATAGGCGACTCCAATATCCAATAATTAGGGAATTTACTTAAAGCACTAGTGAGTTTGGGGCTTAAGGGCTTTTAGGGCACAGGCCTTAAGTGGGCTCAGTATTTCCAAGGGTCCAAGCTGCAGAACCTACTTGTTTGTAGAGTCTCCATCAATTCTCGTTTACATTAGGATTTGTACTCAAACCCGTCAAAAAGGTCATGTAGGGCTACGGCTTAGGGTTCGGTAGAAGTGAAAGAGCTCACACGCACTTCTACACTTGCATCAGACTGAGTAAGACCCTGGAAGCCGTATGTGTATGGTGTAGGGCTTCGGGTACCATAAACCCCAAGCCCTGAACCCTAAACCTGAAAACCCAAAACCGTAAAACCCTAAACCTGAAAACCCAAAACCGTAAAACCCTAAACTTGAAAACCCAAAACGATGACCTGGAAGAACTCCGGCCTGAAACCAAAACCCTCACCCTGAGAACCTCATCCCTGAAAGCCGTGAACCCGAAACCCCACACCAGTATGGGTACCTTACTTAAATCCCCTAAACCCCAAACCCTAAACCCAAAACCCAAACCCTAAACCCTAAACCCACCCTAAACCCCAAAACCCCTAAACCTGAAAATCCCTAACTCCGAGACTTTATAAACCCCAGAGCCTCAAGCAACAGAACACGTAAATCCCAGCCATCGCAGAGAAAAGAAGAACAAACCGCCAGACCGCAAACCCGAAACCCGTAACCCTAAAACCTACACCCTAACCCCTAGACCCTAAACCCTAATCCCTCAACTCCTAATCCCTTAAAGCCTCAACCCCTCAACCCCTCAACCCTAAACCCCTCAACCCCTAGAACCCTAAACTGAAAGCCCCTGCCTGAAGCTTCCCAGTTCCCTGCTCGTCTTCCGCGACGTAGACCACGAAGTGCGTGGTCACCTCAGTTCAGAAGGTCATACGATGGGTTTCGGGTTTAGGACAAGAGCTTTGGGGTTGAAGGCTTGGGGATTTAAAACCTTTAGGGTTTAGGATTTAAGGTTTGGGGTTCAGGGTTTAGTGTTGAGGGCTCAGGCTTTAGGGTTTTAAGCGGTCACTGTCGGGGCCTTAAGGCCATGGGGGTTAAGGTTTCAGGTTACAGTCTAATATGACTCTGTAAAGACTATAATAAGGGAATAACTTATGGCCACTAAGTACTCAGGAAGCTGCATTGTTCAGCGATTCAAGGCCCGAGCATTCAAACAGCCGATGCCCTGCCCCTTGGCCTATTTCAAGAAAGACTCACCGCCTGTGCTCACGCATGGTTCTCAGTCAATATTCCATACACCTGGTGGGACATCACTTCTCAAAAAGCAGGTGCAGAGCCTGCTGAAGCTGACATCTGTGCTGCTTCGTTTGGGTCTCGTACAAGATGCGCCGTAAACCCTTAGGCTTGGCCAAGGTGGACAAACACAGAGCAACAAGTCGAAAACCCAAAGCCTATAGGCCCTCAAGCAGGGAATTCTGGGATCGGCATCCAAAATCCCTGAACACTACAGTAGAAGCCAGAAATTTGGAACATCATTATCCTCGTGCCCCTAAGGTAAAGTAGAGGGGATCCCAGCAGTAATCATCCTAAATTCATGCTCCAGCTTTCTGGGTTCACTGTAAACCCTAAACCCCTGAGCCCTCAAAGCCTAAACCCCGAAACCTGGAAATCCGTAAACCCTAAACCCTTCATAGACCCCTTATAGATCCCTTTAAAGGAACTCTTATAGAACCCCTCATAGATCCCTTTAAAGGGCCCCATAAACCCTAAAACTGAAACGCCCTGGGGTCCCCGGCCGTGATCGAGCCAGGAACCCAGCGCACGGTCCCCGACAGCTGTTGAAAGATGGGGTCCTCTGTTTAGGGTTTAGGGTTTAGGGGGGCTCCTCTGCTCACGACCGCTAAACGCCCTAAACGTTGCATAATTAAGGCTTGCAGTTAAGATAATGCTGAGGATTAGAAGTTTAAGGATGATTTAAGGTTTAGGGGGGTCCTCGATCTCACACATGGTTTACGGGCTTCAGGATTTCAGGACTTAGAGTTCAGGCTTGGAGCATGGGCCTTGGGGCTGTGGTGGGGTTCTATAGCTGCCGTTCGTCCAGCTTCTGGTTGCCTGTGTCGGCGTTCTCCTGCACTGGCTCAGCCGGCACCGCGGCTTCAGTCTCAGTTTCAGTTGCGAGCTTTGACTCCAAGACCATCCTGGTCGCGAAGAAATCCCCTTGCCAGCTCTGGCAGCCTTCAAACACCGAGAACCACCTCATGAGTTTTATGAGGGGGCCTTTGTTGACGAAGTTCTCGAGGCCGCAGAAGGATTGCAGCAATTCCGGTCTTCGGCGCAAGAGGGCTCTGGTCGATGCCTTTCGCGACAAATCAAGCTTTCGTATTTCGAAAACAGTCCATCCGGGGAAGGGTTTAGGGTTTAGGGGTGTCTGTCTGAGTTTTTCTTGCAGGGTTAAGTGCATTATTTCCAGGATGCGACCCAGACCCCCCGGAGGATCCAAAAGATAGAAACCACTTCAAAGGCCGGCCTATCTGTAGACATCCAGCAGAAGGACGCATAAATCCCTAAACCCTAAACCCTTTTTTTCGGGGCTTCTATTGTCTAAATGCTTTACAAGGCTGGGAGTCATTGGCTCGGGAGTGCAATGTCTTACAACGCCTGTCCAGTTTGTATCAGGCTTACTATAAGAGATACCTGCTTAGGCTATAGGCGTTTGGAGTTTACCGTCGAGGGCTTGGGTTTTGTAGTTCACGGTGCTGGGGTTCAAACATTTGGCGCTTACATTTTCTGTTTAGCTTTCTGTAGGCGGATTTCATTGAAACAGTTTACACGAAGAGGACCAAGGATCAAAAACCTCGCGTAAGAAGGGATGTGTGCCTCAGACCTATTGGCCAAATCAGGAGGTCCTCGTCGTTGAACTCTATGGATTGCACCTCAGCCGGCGAACGCTGTGCGACGATGAGTCGTGCAACCAATACGCGAAATCCTAAACCTTGGACTAAACATTGCCAGCCCGATGAAAACCAAGCCTAGACGCTACCCACAGCTCTCGATCTGGGATTACGTACCACGCCCCCCCCCCCTCCTACTATTGTTACCTATATTCTTCCTGAGGGTTTATTACTTACTGTCCCTAAGGGTCCAAGTGGCCAAATAGTAGGGTTTCAAGGTCCGAAAACCGCACAGAGTATGGATTTTGGGATCTAAAACTCTACTATTTGGGTACTTGGACCCTCTGGGTGTAGTACTATGGTATACTATACCCCGAAACCCTTTTCGAATTGCTCAGGCCCCGAACTGTAGACCAAGGCACCACGGATGACGAACCCGGAGCAGAGTTCCAGAATAAGATGAAGTCCTGTTAGGGTTTAGGGGTTAGGGTTCAGAATACGATGAAGTCCTCCACTTGGAGGAATATGGTTTGGGGTCATGGGGCTTTGCTGGTGTTTGGGTTTAGGGATGACATCTTTTAATTAGGGTTCAGTGATAGGTTTAAGGGCTTAGGGTTTTAAAGGTTTGGGGGCTTGGGGTTACGGTTTAGTTAGGAGTTAGGAGCTCTTTCAGTTCGGATAGGAGATCCTCGGCGTCCGCAGAACAGCACCCGTGCAGGAACTAGGATCAGCGACTGTGGGATTTAGATGGGAAGAGCCGAAGGCTCTAGATGACATAACCACAACCTAAGTCTAGATATCCTGATTCCTAACTCTAGGATGCCGTAGACACCCCATAGTCCCCACGCCCAAACCCGAAACCTCAAATTCTGCACCCATGAACTATTGTAAAACATCTTCCTGGAACCCTGGGACCACCAAAAACCCGAACCCCGAAGCCCCAAACCTGTCACTGAGGGCTCTACTCTGCTCCTGTCAGAACGTGTCTAGGTAAACGGACAAGCTTTCGGAAGGATTCATTGGCGAGCAAACTGAACATCCCTAAACCCTAATCCAGTGAGGCGGTCCGTCACCAAGAGGGCGATGGGCACTGCCTGCTGCCCATACCTGTTTTGGAAGGCTTTATGTAGGGGCCTTAATGATTAGAATAGGGTTTTGGGGCCCATTATACTACAATTATAATAAGGAACCACCAAAATAGTATAGGCAATCAGTAAGGCCCCCTAAAGCACCCTGCGCAAAGCACATTTGCAGGTTTTGGGTTGCTGTTTGGGCCGTTGGGCTTGCTTCTTGGGGTGTCAAGGTTTAGAGTTATGTAGGGAGTCGGTTCACGCTGCCGCTAGGGGTTTGCTGAGTAGGAGCCTTCACATCCGAGTAACTAATCAATATATACACCTAGAAGCAAAAAGAAATGTATGCCCTCAACCCTAAGCCCCAGACCCGAAGTGCCCATGATGCTTCAAGTAGTGCGCAGGTGTGGGGTTTGACACCCACGCAAAAACACACACAGACAGACAGACAGACACAGAGACACACATACACACACACACCAGAAGCCGAAACTAGGAAAAAACAGTCCGGACCCGACTACCGAACACATAGCCATGGCCCGCCTAACCCTAAGCCCGAAATCCGAGGTCTTCTGCCGAAGGCTCAGGATTGAGGGCTGCACGGCGATAGGTAGCTTTCAGGGGTTTGGGCATGCAAATTACTCTACTGAACTTAGACCCTAGCAAAAAATGTAATTTTTTAGCTGTTTCTTAGGCTAGGGCTTCTAATAACCCAAGATTGAAAGTTATTTCTAAGTACCCCTAAGATTAGGTTTCAGGGTTTGGTTGGGCTTGAGGCTTGGTGTATCATCCGCAGGGCCCGGGTTACAGTTTATGAAGAGGGTCCTAGTACCCAAATAGTAGGCTTAGGGTTTAGGGTTTAGGGTTTTAGGGTTTAGGGTTTAGAGGTCCCAAGATCGATACTCTGAATGGTTGTTGGACCTCGAAACCCTACTACTTGGGTACTTGGACCCTCAGGGTTATGAAGTTTCATTGAGGCGGCCTATTCTAACGTTTATTCCTCTCAGGACACCTGTCAGAAATCATGTGGACATCCTTCAAAATCACACACACACACACAAACAAACACACAACCCAGGGAGAATCACCAATAAGTAATCCGAACACGAAACATATACTAGCCTGCTAACAAACGCTCAACACCCGATGATTCTATTCAACGCTAAGCCATAGTTCGACATGTAAACACTTGAAGGGTGACTCAGGGACGTGCTGCTGTGTCCGTCAACGGTCTTAGGGGTTCCTTACAGCTCATTCCCTAAAAGTCTCATCGGGCAAGACTGATTAGGGACTTTGGTTTAATTCTACGGAACCCTATGCCCTAAAACCCTAAACACTAAAAGCCTAAAACCCTAAAGCCTAAGCTCTAAACCCCTAAACCCCGAACCCTAAACCGCTGAACCTAGAGCCTCTGGCCTGAACCTGTACACGGACGTATTGTGCAAGATTCCTTCATACAAGCGGTTTAGGGTTTAGGGTTCAACCGTCATGGTGGGCAGAGCATGTTTGTCTGTTGCAGTATTGACAGCAACAGGCTAGTTGCAGTGGTAGCAAGATTTAGCTCTGGTCACTGCACTGCTTTGTCGCGTGCACCTCTTCTCTATGTTCGTCAACACCATCTGGATTCTTAGCCTCAGCGAAAACTGTTTACAAAACAACACGAACACGACAAAACATGGTCAGCGACCCTGTGCAACAAGGCTCGTTGGACAACAATCCCAACACATGATGAATATGACAAAAACCTCGAGCAACCATAAAACCCGAAAGCCTAAACAGCGCTTAGCAACGTTGCATCGCACTCATGGGGTTTTAGGGCACCACCTTCATTCAGTCCACTTCCGCGAATTGCACGAGAACTCACCCACAAGTCATCCAATGGCTTCCCCCCCCCCTCCGGCGCACGGATTCTCCGGATAGATCAACAGATAGTCGCGTGAGTCCAGCCGGGTACCTTCTCAAGTGGCCGGAGCCGCCAACCCTCTAAACCACAAGCGGCCCTAACCTTACCGTACCGCAATATCTTGAAAGGAATTCATGGTAAAGAACACGAAATAACAGAGCTTAAAGTTCAAGTAAGCCCTGAACCGTGAACCCTGAGATCACGACAACCCAAGAACAAAACAGAAGCCCCAAAGCATCTGGCCCTACATGAACTTTGAGTTAGGCCCAACCCTAAACCTTAAACCCCACATGCTTAAATTGATTTTCGAATTCAACAAGTTACGGTTTTGGAATCAGGTCTGGGAATGAGTGCGGTGCAGCTCGCCTATGCATTAAGGCTCTGGAGTACTTACAAACAAGGCTGTAATGCGAATACCCATGTACAAGCTATCTTACGCGACTACTCACTGGAAAAACACCCTTGGGCCGTCAAACAAGGTTCACGATGCAGGGCTGAGGGCTTGGTTCAGTGCCCCCTAACCCGAAAAATCTTTCTGAGGGCCGTGCCGTTCGGTAAAGAGAACTGCACCTGCAGCAGAGAAATGCAAAGGACAGAGGGCGTCTCGAAACACTACCAGTCCACTTACCTTTGGTTAGTAGGGAATGGAGGAATGGGGTACAATTATAACTACTATATACTACCATTCTTCCTATACATCCCTTTTAATGAACCCTATAGACCCCTTGAAAGGACCTCCTAAATATCCCCTATATACTACCATTCTTCCATTCCCTACTAACCAAAGGTGGGTCCAGCCATCAAGGGGCACCCTAGGAGTCAAGGGGTCCATTACATCTACGAGTTTAGGGTTTAGGGGTTTAGGGTTTAGGGGTTTAGGGTTTAGGGGGTTAGGGTTTAGGGGTTTAGGGTTTAGGGGTTTAGGGTTTAGGGGGTTAGGGTTTAGGGGTTTAGGGTTTAGGGGTTTAGGGTTTAGGGTTTAGGGTGTAGGGGATATATGCTTCGAAAGATGCTCTTGAGTTTAAAGTCAGAGAGTATATACTACATGGGCACATGGACTGGACCCTTAGGGACAGAACACTGCTGGTAACATGGGTGCTGGTAACATGGGTACTTAAAAATCAGAATAGTCGTTTTGGGTATCTTGTCGTAGATTTTTGGTAAGGAGCCCTAAACAACAACATTGTTGGTAGTTGACTATGCTTCTACATTATATGAGACCCCGAACCTGCCGAACCACAAACCCTAACCTAAAACCTCAACGGAAAATTCTTAAACTCTGATCATTACATTAAGACCCAAACCCTGAAAACCCCTGAAATATACGTCCTAAACTCCCCAAAATATACACCCTAAACCCTAAATCCCGTAAAACATGCCGCCTACACCCCGAAACCCCTGACCATGACGTCAGAAGCGCGAGAGACTCCAAAGCCCCTTTACGAAGGAATATACCTTAAACCTTTCAGGGTTCTTCCTATACCTTGAGGTTCTTGTAGGGGGATTTAAATTTAGTTCTCACAATAAGGAAACCATATTAATTATTTGCCATAGATCCCAATTATGGTAACTTATGATAAATTCCTTAAGAAGAACCCAAGTAAGCGTCTTTGGAGTCTCTGGGAAGAGAGACTTCGGCCTCGAAAGGGGTGGCGGACGCGAGCTCCGTCCGACCGAGGCCCGTGGCATCGAAGGCCAAGTAGAGACCTCTTTGACTTCAGGGCTTGGGATTTAGGGTTTAGGGTTTAGGGTTTAGGGTTTAGTTAGATTTAGGTCTTGGGGTTTGGGTTTAGGCGTTAGCTAGATTTAGGGCTTGGGCTTTGGGGTTCGGATTTAACGTTCAGGTTTCGTTTCGGCTGCAGGATTTGGATAGCGTTCAGGGTCAAGGGTTAAGACGGTTAAGGGTTTAGCTTTACGCGGAATTCCAAAGCTTAGCGTGCTCTGCTTAAGCGAGCCTGTCTGTCCGAGTTCTATAGGGGTTTAGGGTTTAGCTGCTTGAATTTTGGTGATGGTTAAGTATCTACGGGGTTGCTATGTACAGAGCTTGATGTTCTTGCTTTGGGCTCTCGCAAGCGGGAGTAAATTTCAGGTGCAGGGCTCTCGGATGTTAGATTTAAAAGGGATGGGAAATCTGGAGTTGCTTTCAGAGCTTTAGGAATTCTTTAGGAAAAGCCCGTCCGATATAAGTGGGCCAGTTAGAAGGGACTGCTCAGGGTGCAAAATGGCTTCAACCAAACCTACTTTTGTGTAGTGCTTGGATTCGCTAAGTGTTCGGGTACTATAGAGACCTGATTCATTGCCAGTATCTCGCTGAGAGTTCCTTGACTTTTTTGCTAAACAACTACCCCAAACACTATTCTAAGAATGCCGCGGGCGGCTTCAGCCCAGGAGTTATGGGCTTCAAGGTTCCCGGGTTAGCGTTTAGGGTCTAGGGTTTACGGTTTAGGGTTCCGGGTGTTGGCTTCAGCGGCAAGTCCGAACCCTTAAACTCTAAACTACCTATACGTCACATACGGGAAAAGGGTCTCTAGGCTGGAAACCCTATGCACCCTAAACCCGGAACTGTAGCCTTCTGGCTCCTCAGGAACCTTTGAATTTTGGTTCGCGTTTGGGGTTCCGCAAACCCGGAGGCCAAACTAATGGCGAAACTGACAGAACAGGCCAAGCAACGCATGACCGTGAACTTGTCGTACTGCCTGCTTATCGCTTAGGGTTTAGGGTTTGGAATTCACGGCTGAGGGCTTTGTGGTTTGAAGGGGTTTAGGGATTCAGGCTCTGGGGCTTAGGCTTCCGTGGTGATCCCGAAGATGACCCTCAGATGAATGTCAGCCTAAATCTAAACCCCTGAACGCTAAACCCTAACAAACCCCAAACCCTAAACCCTTAGAAACACTAAACCTTGTGCTATTGTTGCCTACCTTAGAGTTTAGAGCTTTAGAGATTCTCGGAAGGCTGATTCTCGCGAATGAAGCTCGAAGTTCGGCTTCGAGACCTGCAAGAACATGAACGGCCAACCAAACGGAATCGGATCTGATCGACCGGGTCAGTGCGGTAATTGCTCCTCGGACGGTGTCAGGCTCTTATCCGCTCTACCAACATGGCGTCTTGAAGCCCTTTCCAACCAAACCTCGACGCCTCTAGCCGAACCCGTACGCCAGCCCTCAGCCCTCTGCCCTTCATCCTCCATCCCTGCACCCAATCTCCACCCCTCCAGCCCTCCTCCCGCAAGCCCTCCACTCTGATGCGGAGATGTCTGGCGATCATGTAGTATGTAGAGGACCACTCTAGTAGGCGCCTCATTGTCGCCTCCAAGACGCGAGCATTGGACTCATGGCCGCATCTGTGTAGGAACAGCTCGGACAGAGTACGCATCTTGTCCAACAGCTTGTAGACGGCCGCCACAGCACGTTCGTGCATGAGCAAGCGGGCCTGGCTGAGAACGGGGAAGTTCAAACGCGATGCTGCCAGTGCAACGGTGTCGGCTCCACAGCAACCGTTCTCAAGGCTCAAAGGCTGACTCACTCCAGCAGCATCAGCCTATAGCCTCCGTTGTAGTTTATGGCTCTTAACCAATTGATTTTTTAAGGATCCTTGTAGGTAACCCCCAAAGGGAGCTGCAATGGAGACTATAACTGAACTGACAGCAACCCGAAACTAAACCTAAACCCTGAAACCCCTAACCCTAAACCCTTAACTTAAACTTTTAGGGTTTAGGGTTTCGGGTTTAGGAACCCTCAACCCCGAAACCCCCAACCGGGCCCTCAGTTGTTGAAGTCACAGCCCCAAGCCAAGGGACCCGAAGCCCCGAAACACACGCAAACTTACAGAGTTTGGGTTATCTTTTTTTTTTTTTTTTTGGGGGGGGGGGGGGGGGGGGGGNTTGGGGGTGGTGGTGGTGGTGGTGGTAGAAAACTGATAGCGAGTTTTGCCGAGAGTTTATTTTGGGTTTAGGGCTTGGGCTTCCAGAGTTTTGGGGTTTGGGATGGTTTAGGACTTACGGTAGTATATACAGTGGCTTTAGCACTTCGGGATTGGGCTTAACACTGATGTAGGAACCTGATCAAGAAGCCCTGACCCTATAACCTGAAAAAATTAGGGCGCACACAAAGAGCCCTAATAAAGTCCCAGTGTTTCTGAATCAGATTCCTGTTTTTAAAAAGAAGCCACTAACGAGACCCAAAACCCCCTAAACCCTGAAGCCTTGTAGCCTTAGTTCTACACCAGTCAGCAAGTAGACAAACAAGCGAGGTTTGAAGATCGCTCTGAAAAAGTAACCTGAACTCTATATATATATATATATATACACACATATATGTTAGGGTTTAGGATTTGGGGAATATACTTAGGCCGTACCTCGCCGGCTTCCTTTATTGCTTAGAAAGATGTTTTGGGGTCAAACACCGTTCTATGTGGGTACATGGACCCTTCGGGTCACTGCTTTCCCACCCCTAAACGCTCAGAGCCCCCTAATATAGAACCCTGACAAATTACCAACAGTATTCCATGGGGTTGCTATTCAACCTCTAACTAACCCACAAAACCGTCTTCTACTCAGTTAGAATGAAAGAAAGAACCCTGATCGTAAGCCTTTCTTCTCGTTTCTGAAAGACCCCTACAGTACCGAGCTGCCCGTGACCCAGGTGGACTGTCACGGTGCCACCAATGAGCTCTTCATTGGGATCCTCCGACAAATTCTAAATCGGTCGGCTTGGGGTTTAGGAGCTCAGGTTTCAGGTTTGCAGTTTAGGGTGTAGGGGGTTTAGGGTTTGGTTTCAAGTTCTGGGTTTGAGGGCCTTTCTATATTTTTGGTTTGTCAGGCTTTGACAGGAGCTTGGGGAGTTAGGGTATCGGGAACGAGGGATGCAAGCAGGGTGGTACTTCTAACCTCAGGATGCTTTAGCCCTCGGGCCCCCTAACCACCTTTCACTAGAGCCTATACCGAACCCTAAACCCCAATTCGCGAACCAAACCCCGAAGACGCAAGGCCTAAGAGTATCAAGCCTTCAGCTGCCTAAATGTGCAAGGGCACATGCTATTGGGCATCCTTGGTAGCTTACTCGTAGGTTGGGAGTACTCAAAACCTAGCTAGAATCGCAATGATATACTAATCAGCCAGCTACCTAGAATGCATCTACATCTTCTCTCTTCTTTCATTGTAAGGCTATCGTGTTCGAAGTTCTCCCATTGACTGTCTAAGTATTAATACAGTTGGAAAGGTGGGAGGAGGTCGTGAGAAAGTGAGGGGGTTCCGGGGCTTAGTGGTCAGGACAGGGTGAAACCTTGAGAATCTGAGCCCTAAGCTTTAAACCTTAATCCCACCCTGAGCCCTAAACCTTACTTTTAGGCTTGCAAGAAAACCCGATTAGGGTTGAGGGTTTAGGCTACACTCCATCCAGCAGTTAAACCAACTTCGCCACTCCTCGTCGGAGAAAGATGCCGCGAAGGTCATCGCAGGAACTCCCCCGCAATCGTCCCTGCTTGGAGGATCATGGGACTTAGTAACTTAAAGGGTTCCTTAAAGGGGTTCCTTAAAGGGCTCCTTAAAGGGATCTATAGGGGTTCAGGGTTTAGGGTCTGCTTGGAGGATCATGGGACTTAGTAAGTAAGGTTAAAAGTACCTTAATTGGTTATATATGTAATTTTAAGTATAGTTACCTTACTTATAACCCTGGTTACTAAGTCCCAGGACTTAGTAATAAGTGTCTATACCCACACCCACTATCTGGGCTTTGGACTTGGCTTGCTGCGTAAGGGTGCGGCTTCCAGGTTCAGGGTTTAAGCGGCAGTGTACCTTAAACTACCAGAACCTGTAGAGTATGGAATTCATAGGGACCGTGCAAAAGCAGGTTTTGGTAGGTTAATTAAGGTAGGGTTTTGGGTTTTGGGTCTAGGGACGACTTGGACCCTTGGTAAGACTTGACGGCGACTTGACGGCAAGCACCCGCACCCCGCCGTGACAAATAGAACAGAAAACCTAAACCCTAAATCCTCAACTCTAAACCCTAAATCGTAATCCATCAGAAAGGCAAACGAACCGCAAAATCTCGGACCAGCTGCAAGAAATGCACCGGCAAGAACACCTCGTGGCTTCCTGTCCTGTGGGTTTTGCAGGGTTTGGGTTTACAGTTCAGGGTTCAGCGCTTAACGTCTGGGTTTTGCAAGGCTTGTGCGTAATTGCACCAGGCTTCTTGCCAAGGGTGGACTAGAGCTAAGTTCAGGAACCCGAAGCCAGAAAGCCACCCTAAACCCCTAAACCCCTAAACCCCTAAACCCTAAACCGCTAAATCCTAAACCCTAAACCCCTAAACCCTAAACTCAACTCAAAAGCCGGATCGGAGAAGCCTCTTTGCCTGAGCCAGTGGGGTTTTCGGCCTTGGGGCGCTGGGCCCTAATATAAGGGCCTCAATAGTTTGAATAGGGTTTTTAAGCCCATTATACTATAATTACAATAACTAAGGAGCCCCCAAAATAGTATAGTTATAGGTGATTATTTCGGCCCGTATATTAAACCCAAAACCCTAAAGCCCCAAACCTAAACCCTGAACCAGAAGGACTCCTTCTTCACGTTAGTGAATTATACCGAATTTGTTTCAGGAGTCCCAAGGAACAGTGCTACTAATTGTTCAGGCGTGTATATTACACCTGAACTCTTAAACACAATTGCAGAGAAAGTGTCACACCCCCGATAAAGAGAACGGATCGGCCATCGTGCATGTAGTCGCTGGGTAGGGTCACAGAAGCACTGAAGGACCTTGGTTGTCTGTAAAGGCTTAGAAAGGCTCTTCTGGGTTGTTTACACGAGTTGTGTAAGACGCTTAAACGGCTGTATCAGGGTTTGGCAAGGGTTGCATGCGGGTTTTGTACAGGCTCTTATATAGCGTTTCTAAACAAGGGGCTTTCGACTATCTTTACGAATTTTGCAAATACTTAAAAGCCTATAGGGCTTTGGAAGCTTTAACAGGGTTTTTTTTTACCCAGGGCCTTGATATTTGCAATGGGTTCCCTGGAGTGTAACATAGCATGCTTATGTATGGACTGCGCACTCTGGTTATATAAAAGAACATATCAGACATTGCTGTGTATAGATGTTTCTATTCTTCAGAACTCTGGAGGATGCGGGAGGCCCAAACCCTAAACCCGCAAAAAGCAAGAACACCGCAGACCGACCAGACCCTGAAGTAGTAATATAGGGGCCTTTATCATTGGGATAGAGGGTGTTATTGGGGGGTGTATTGTAGGGGCCTTAATACAATAAGGTGCGGGGGCCCATTATACTATACTCATAATAAGGAGCTCCCAAAATAGTATTGGTAATTTTAAGCCCCTGTAGTAGAATCATGAACATGCGGCTCACCACAAACTGTGTCTGAAGAAACCACGAATGTCCAAAGAACCCACATGTCCTAATTAAGGAATGTATCCAGCAATCATACCCAGACCCGAGGTCGGGTTTGGCGGTTTACACCCCAGGGCGCAGGATCGGGCGCAGGATAGAAAACCTAGTTATCCAAAGTCCCTTGCTTCAAACTGGAGCAACATGGAAAATAGCTTAGAGCCCTGGACACCACAACATCTTGACGCTTGGGTCGGGGCCTTGTCTACCAGCAGAGTGGGTTTGGGTTTGAGCAGAACTGCGCTACAAAATGGAACCTCGTAGAATGCCATTTATCTTATCTTAACTTAAACTCTAAACCCCAGTATAGTCCCCATTAGGATGCTTCAAGGAGTCTGGCTAAAGGTACTTTGTGACATGCATGAGGTTCGATTCGGTGGACAAGAGCTGATGGTATTTCTGCAACCCTAAACTATACTGAACTTAGACCCTTAGCAAAAGTTTCAGTTTCAGCTGTTTCTTAAGGATTATAATAACCAAAGATTAAAAAAAATCTAGTTACCCCTAAGTAAACTCTACAACAGAGCACCCTCAAGAGCCCCTCGCCGAGAAACATGGGCAGCTGCCAGGCCGTTGTCGCATTGGCGCCACTTGTGTCCAAGGCGAAAAAAACTTTCCAGAATTGCCTTGGGCGGCGCGGACAGAAGGTCTCTAATGTAGGAACCTGATTAAGAAACCTTGGGCCTTTAGTAGGGTTCCTTATATGAACCCTACTATTTCCCAGGGTTTCTTAATCAGTTTCCTACATTAGGCATGTCTGCTTGCTTGGGGATGTGTATGGTTCGATTGCTCCTCGTATGTTAGAATGCTTTGCGCCATGCTGTAGCATGTAGCATGCTCTGCATGTATGCATGCACATGCATATTACACACATATATATATACATATATATATTGATAAATAAGCAGCTATAGATGACATAAAAAACACCCCATACTATGCAATATGCACCGGGAGAGGAACACGGGCAGGGAGTAAGATCTATCTGATTTCCCTCCATCCTGCATTAGGCATGTGTGCGTGTTATAGCAAGCTGGTGCATACATGCACGCTGGCATACATACCTGCACGCATGCAACCATACATACATGCACGAACCCACAGATTAAAAAAAAAATAAATGGACGAGAGGGCTTAGCCTTGTACATCGTTTGGGTCATACTGCCAGACATGTATGTAGCCACCTAGCAAAGGCTCAATGCCTCAACCGTAAACCCGAACCCTACAAAACCCATGTAAACCCCAACTCTAAAGCACTTCACAGCCCCGAACCCTAAACCCATGAACTTTCCCCCTAAACCCTGAAACCTAAACCCCTGAGCCCTACAGCCCTAAAAGCCCAAAAAGCTTCCGGGCATTCAACTCTTGGACCACAACTTGAACGCAAATGCTGACGAAACTAGGACTTGGCGGTTTAAGGTTTGGGGTTTAACCGGTTTAACTCTATACTCGAAAGCAGAACTGGTGGAGACATGCTAGGATCCCTATGTTTGGGCGGCTGTATGAACAGTCTTTGCCTGCAGCATGAAAATTTAAGCAATGAGGAATCTGCAGCAGTTTTCGAGCACTAGACCATTGTCAAGAAGAAGCACCACCCGAAACTCCCTACGATGACCTCCGACTAACTTGAAGCAGGATGGGCACATAAGAGAAGCGGTACTTACAAGTAGACTTCATGACATTTATATTCAAAAATACCCGTAACGCTGCGGTCAACCAAACATGAAACTTCAAGTAAGCCCAAGGGCCACCGGGAACCTTCAAGCCTCAAACCCTGAATCAACCTTAAGCCCTTAACCTCAAGCCCCAAACTCGAAATTGGAACTGATTTTTTAGCGCATGGACTATGTTTCTGAACGTCGTCGTAACCGCAGGGCCTGCGTCTCTTTGATGGGGTTGCGTGACGTGCTTTTGTGGGATGCCTTGTCCATATTGTGGCACTCCTAATCACCCTGACCCCTGCTACATCATAGACAGCTGAGTTGCAAGATTGACAAGTCCACAGATGGATCCACGTCGAAGGTGATCGTGCCCCCAAGGTAGCCACAGCGGGTATCGTTGTCAGTGAAGTTCACATCCTGGACTGCACAAGATGGCTTATATGGGAGTTTCCGAAAATTAGGAGTACCTTATGTTGGGGTCCTTATAATAAGGATCCTACCATATTAGGGTCCCCTATAATATTTTCGGAAACTCCCATATAAGTCTGTTACTGAAGGCTTAAAGTATGGGGCTTAGGGTGGGAGCTTCTTGCTATCTGTCGGTTGGAGCTTTGATAAACTGAAAAGTCGGATGCAGGATATCCAAAAGGTCTGCGCATGAGCACGAGTGAGTTCTAAAGAATGGTTCTTTCTGTATTCTGACAAACCCACCCTAAACCCTAAACCCTAATGTAGGAACCTGATTAAGAAACCTTAGGCCTTTATTAGGGTTCCTTATATGAATCCTACTATTTTGGGGTTATGGGCCCAGGGTTTCTAAATCAGGTCCCTACAATAAAAATCCAAGGTTCATGCACTACTTGGCCTAAACCCTAAACACCTAAACCCCCAAACCCCCTACCTAAATCCCTACATCAATCCAGTCCATGGCCGGGCCTGCGGTTCAGTCATGTTCACTGTGTTTTGCGGTTTGGAGCTCCAGGTTTGGCCAAAACGTTGAACCTTCGAAAATATACCAAAGTTGACAGGCCAAAAAGTTTAAAGATCTCCCATTGGCTTTGAACCTTTCCACCTGAATCTTTCGAGTGCGGCACCCTTGATGCTGCAAAAGATTTACAAAAACTCTGAAAAACCCCAAACCTTCAACCCTCAACCCTAAACGCTAAGCCGGAGAATAACCACTTCTCCTGCGACAGTACCGGCAGCTCGGTCCCTGCAAGCCGTGGAAACTCAATGAGGCTTAGAGTTTAGGGTTTATGGATCTGCTCAGTAGTCTCGTTTGCAGCAAACTCAAGCTACTACCCCAAAGGCTCCATGTAGCCATATAGTATATACTTATACCTTAAAGTACCCATATAGGAACCCCTTTAAGGCCTAAGTATATACTATATTGGTACATGGAGCCTTAGGGTACATGCATCTAGGGTGTAAGAGCTCGTCGCAGGACCCTCCACCCAAGAGGGTCCATATATACTACTACTATGGAATTAAGGCCCCAAGACCGTCAGGGACAGTTTTTGGGCACCTACTTCCATATTCGGTGTATATATGGACCCTTAAGGCTACATAAGTCTGAGACCTGGCAAACCTCCGACCCCCACACCCGATCCCAAACCTTACAAGTCCAATGGTCCTAAACCCCTGCTTACAGGCTCATGGGACTTAGTAACTTGGGTTATAAAAAAGGCACTGGCACGAAACTTAAAATTCAATTAAGGTACTGATAACTGTGCTTACTAAATCCCGTGAACCTCCACGTACAGAACCCTTGAATGAACCCCTTAAGCCCAACCCCGACGTCCTAAAGCCCTGTATATATCGTAAATCCTAAATCCCCCAAAACCCCAAAACTCTAGAAGCCCAAGGCCTAAACCCAAAATGAACTCTCGCCAAAATTCTCCATCAACCCCCAAGGCCCTATAGCGGGTTTAGGGTTTAAGGAGATTCCATAAAAACCGCCCGAACAACCCTGTACAAGCCTTTGATGCCCTGAGCAGATACGATATCCTCTCAGCCTCAATAGAACTCTTTAACACCCCCTATACAATTCCCATGTGCGGTACCTGTCCAGCCGACATCGAAGATCATCAACATTGAGGAAGGTGCCAACGTCGAACGATCCCTTGACGGTGTACTTTACAGGAAGGGGTTCTATGTGGTGTACCGTAAACGGTTCGGCATGGATTTAATGGGTACCGTAGTGTGTATGTGGGGATTCTGGCAGGGTCTGGTTCTTCTGTACACTGTACGGATTTGGGGCCCATTACACGGTCCGATAAGGGTACTTCAAGGGTTCTGAGAAAGTCCCGTAGGGGTTGGGGCTTCAAGGTCAAAGGTCTAGGGTTTAGCGCTGTGAATGTGTTCAGCTTTAGGGTTTAATTTCGAGGTTAAAGTTTAAAGTCTAAAGTTGAAGGCTGAAATCTGAAAACCCAGGGTTCTGAGGCATCAGGGTTTCCATTTCCTTTGCGGCTCCTTTGCGGAGAAGGTTTAGGGTTTTAGGGACGTGTATTAATGTACCGTAGACGTTAAAGTATGGTCGTTTCCATGTGTTCTTCGCACTTCACGCCTGAAAGATCAGATTTAGATCTTCAAGGGTTCAGGGTTGACGGATATCGAGTTCGTGGGTTCTGTCGGCCTCGTGCTCCCCCACGGTCACGCCGCAAAAAATCGCAAAAATTCACCCTGAACCCCCAACAAGAAAAAGCTACATTCGGGTTTTGAAAGTTTAGGCTTTACTTTCGTGCCGAGGATTTAGGGTTTAGGGTTCAAGGTATATACCGTCTGCTCGGCACAAGCCCTAAAGCCCAAATCCTGAAACCCTAAACCCTAAACCTAAGCCCTAAATTTTAGAGGCTGCGCCTTGTTTTGAACGGCTTTTAGCGGCGCCGCCGAGGTGCGCCAGCGCAGCAATTGGTCATGAAATTTTCGACTTGGGCCTATGTATGTGAACTTATTAAAATTCCTTTCGGGCTTTGTATGTCAATTTACTTAAGCCCCGCTTGCCATACATATCAATTTACTTAAACCCCGCTTCTATGCTTGGGCCTATTTATGTCAGTTTCTTAAATCCCACTTGGGGCTATTTGTGTCAGTTGACTTAAACCCCACCTGGGCCTGTAAATGTCAATTTACTTAAACCCTGTTTGCGCCTATATATGTGCCTTTACTTACACCCCGTCTGGGCCTATGCATGTCAATTTATTACAACCCCGCTTGGGGCTATATATGTCGATTTACTTAAACCCCGCTTCGTGCTAAAGCTGACACAAGACTCACAAGACACACAGCCTCGGTCAACAGCTCAACTCAGCCCAGACGCTGCATGCGCAAGCGTGCACAGAATGAGCGCAGCGTTGATGGCAAAGTCGCCACCATCTTGAATAGCCACGGCCGTGGCACGGCCAGAAGTGTTGGCCACAATCCCCCGAACAGGGATTGTAAAGGCTGACAATGAAGGCGACAAAAATTTGACCTCAAGCCACGTCGAGACAGACGCAAGCAGATCGAAGTACCGAGAATCGAACTGGGCTGACATTCGACTGAGAAGCTTCGTTCCTTGGACCTGTCCCAGGCCGTCGCTGCTTTTTGGTCTTTCAGCCCGGCGAGTGCCCTTTTTCTTACGGCCTTCAAGGTCAGACGCTGAGCACTCTTGCATTAAGAGATTGAATATTGAACTCAGACCCAGGATGACCCCGTTCATAACCCATCCTCAAAGTTTTTCGCGTCCACGAAGGGCTGCATAATCTCGACCAGTTCTATGAGGTCCTCCAGCCGACCTAGGTATCCACTGCTTGCACGCACAGATCAGATTCGGCAAGCTTTAACAAGCATTGCTTAAGCGACGGACACCAGCAGTCTTCATCCCCGTCCACATCGCCTCAGACATCCAAAACGTGAAAACAACGACTTTGCAGAGCCTGTGAAAGTCTGCGGGCGGCACGACGGCGTTGAGGACACAGATGTCTTCGGGCGAGTGGCTTGGGTAGCGCCACACCTGGTCTGCTGCTTATGCACGCGAGCTGAAACTGCAAAGCAATCAAGAACATGGTTCTCGAGCACACAATCAAACAAACACGGAAGACATGCACGATACAGCAAGCAGCAAGCAGCAAGACATTAGTTTAGTCGACCAAGCTTCGACAAGCTTTTCCAAACAAAGCTCTCGACTAAAAAGCGCAGGGACTGTTCGAGAAGTATTCATCAACTAGGCTAGACCAGGCTAGACGATAAACTAACGAGCCAACCACAACTGCGACGGAACAAAGGGAGGAGGAGCCATATTAAACGAGGAAACAACAAACAAACAACCTAACACGCAAGAGAAAGAAACAAGCGCAGGGACGGCTAGCCACAGCTCAACACGCAGATCGCCAGACACGAAAAGACCAGGCAAAGAATGAACAGAACATCGAACAAAACGAGCGAGCAAGACAGCCAGCCAGCAAGCAAGAAAGCCAGAAAAGGCACGCGCGCAACCAAAGCGGCAAACACAAAAGAGCGAAGAAGAAGAAGAAGCTGGACGTCGCCAAACAAGTAGACGAAACCAAAGTCTATTTCACTGCCCAGACACGGCAACTTTGCCTTGCACACATGTGCCGTCCGCCCGGAAAATGACGCTGTGATGCGGAAATCTTCACCGCAGAGGGCAAAGGACGTGCCCGATTCTGACTGCTGCAAAGGCATCGATGCACGTACGACGACCGCGAGCACAACAAGCCCTTCCATGATCTAAGAGCGTGGCCACGCAATCTCCAACTTCCGGTGCCATCTGCTTTCCGTGAAGCGGAGCTTGTTAACGCAGCACTCGAGAGCAGCACGTGTGCCACTGGCCAGGCTGTGTGGCATACCATCGGCACCTCAAGCAAAGTGCACGTGTATCTACAAGCCAGCCCAACACAGCCCCTCAATAGTCTGAGGCAGCAACCCTTCTGCAGCAGTTGGTCAAGCGGGGTGGCAACTTCGTCCTCGTCGGGGAGCAGTCTAGGACTGCAATCACAAGTCGAAATGGGAAAACCAACACAGGCGCCTCTGAAGCCGTTTCGAAGATGATATTCTGCGAAGGCACACGGGGTAGGCGGTCAGCTTCCCTGTGCCCCTGTTCCTGCAAAAGCCACATGACCAATGAATCCAAGTCCTGCATACCCGTACATCATTAGGTCTCTTAGAGTTTGGTCGCGTGCATGCAGCAGAACATCGGCGCTCCTGGTACGCCTTCACCGCACTGACAAGGGATTGCTGCGTTGTCCTCCGACACTTGGTCAAAACGCGCGCCAAGACCTCGTGAGGCCTCTCACCTGCGCACATAGATTGCAATCCCACTCTCCTGCAAAAGGCCGCACGGTTATCTGAGGCACGCACACAACTCTTTCGGGCCGCAGCAGACACGTAGGCGGAGCGTGGAAAGCAGCGACGCTGTGAAGCCTGACGTGTTGTCTGTCTTGCGGGTAGGCATCCATGGAGCGCAGCACGACGCACACGCAGCATGGCCTGGTGGATGCCGGCTTTGGTCAGACCGCTGGCACAGATCGAAGCCCAGCGCGGGCATCTCTGCGGCGAGAAAATATATGATTGTTCTTATGGCTTATACTGAAAAAATCGCCAAATATAAATGCGAAAAACGTTTAGGGTTGAATTAGGGTTTCAGGCAATGCACCCGATATTAATCAAATGCCTAAGGATATCTCTGGGATGAAATATAATACAATTCTTGCCTTAATTTTGATTATAAGATATAAGAAAACTAGAAATTTATAATCCCACATGATCATTAAAAAAAACTTATTCTAATATGCATCTCTATATATATATATATATAATACCAATTTCAAGACTCAACTTTTTGTTTTATTCGCATCCGAATTTCTATTGCTCTCATTGAATCAATCTAGAAAATATTGATATCATAAGAACGAATATAATAAATTCTCTGTAAATTAAACTTAAACGTAATTCTTAATTTACTATTACTTATTTATATAAACAAACATAGGAAACACATTTTAAAATTATTGATACCTATATAATGTTCTATATATATATAATTCATTTGCATATTATTATATATGCATAATCGGTTCTAAAATCTAAGTTGCCAATATATGTGTATATATATATATAAAATCGAAACATAACTTTATTTGAGAAAAATATATGAATATAAATAAATATTCGAATAAATATATATATATAGACATATAAACATAACTTTGATAAATCAAAAAACATATAGTCGAATAACAACATAACAAATTGAGAACAAAATCATATCATATAAAGATCTTAAAGAACCCATGATATAATTAGAGTTCAAACTTTCATATTTTTAATTGAAATATTTGATTAATAAAGAATCAGTAACCATTTTTATTGAAACACAAAATATCATACAACAATGTATTCATTTCCTATAGTTAGAAAAATAGAGAGTTGCTTAATACTAAAACATATACAATGAATTTTTCTCACTCAAATTTCGAATGTTTCAGTTCACTTCAAATGAAAATGATATTTTGTATGAGAATATGAACAATACATTATAATTGAAATAATGCAGAACAAAGAATATTGAATAATAAAAAAATATTGCAAAATCTTAATATGTGAAAAATACTTGCTAATATCTTATCTTTATATCGAAATTATTCTTACTATTATTGCTATTATCAAATGATATAAAATCAGTCAAGTCATTCTTTTACAATAATGAAAGTATGTAATCTATTGATTTATTGAAATATAAGAATATATAGAATGTATTTCATCATCTATGAGAAAAAATCGAAATTTGCTTGATACTGAGATATAAATAATGGTTTCCCATACTCAAACTTTCAATATAGTTAAAGATTATGCTATAATAAAAAGGTAGAATATTGACAATTCTTAATATAGAAATAATACTCCATGATTTTTATTAAACTGCCGGGATTTAAAAAAAACAGTATTGCTAGTATTTTCAAGCAATTTGAAATCAATTAAATAATTCGTACTGAATAAAAATATTGAATATGTTATAAAACAAAAATTTCTATATATTATTTAAAAGTTTTGAGAAATCATAATCGAATAGTAAGTCCGAATTTTCAATATAGCTTTAAAATACATAAAACAGAAACCTTATATTATTATAAAAATAAAATCCATATATCTAAATCTTATATAATCATCTCTATAAATTTTTTAAATCTCAGCATATTCGAATTCAAATTATTACTTTTGCATAAATCGAGGTCAATTCCAAAATTATTGCAAATCAAGATTTCATGAAAATTTGTTTAATTATAAAAATAATCGATAAGTATTCATAATTTTATACTATTATCAAATCCTATATAATGAATATTGAAAAAACTATTTTCATATTATGATATGCTGATAACAAAACATAGTTATTCATTTTAAAGATAGGCCATCGAATATATAAATGTTTGAAATCCTACATATTCATATAAATAGAACTGAATTTCACATGGATATATATAATATCAAACCTGAAATTTAAAATTTTTAAAATGTTCGAATTCAAAAGAATACTTCTGCAGTCATAAACATATTATTCGAAAGATTTATATACCAATTTACAAAATGATGTTATGAAGTATACTTATATATTATACATATATATATATACTTAAGTCTACAGTTTGAATTCTCAATATTTTCAAAATTAAACAAACCAGTATATTTAAAAGAAATATTTTAAAATAAGTTGTTATTTCTCTGCCGACACCGAAATGGCATTGCCGACGATTTCTTGGCACTTGCCGACGAATTCTTGGCACTTGCCGGCGAAGCAAGCCTCTGCGTCGGCCAATGCCAGGAATTCGTCGGCAAATGCCAAGAATTCGTCGGGAGGTGCCAAGAATTCGTCGGCAAGTGCCAAGAATTCGTCGGCAAGTGCCAAGAACCCGTCGGCCAACGCGCAGAATTCGTCGGCCAAGGCTAAACTAATTGTCCGAATACTAAAGTAGTAGTCCGAACCCTAAAATAATAGTTCCAACCCTAAAATAGTAGCTCTAATCCGAAAATAGTAGTCCGAACCCTAAAATAGTTGTCCGAATTCAAAATAGTAGTCTGAAACCTAAGATAGTAGTCCGAACCCTAAAATAGTGGTCCGAAAAATAGTAAATCGAACTAGAATAGAACGGTCATGTTGAATAGAAACTGTTGAACGAACCTATATGGTGTATGGACATAGTAAGTGTACTTCTTAATGTTAGGGGATTCTTTGGGTGGGTGGGTGTTCTATCAAAACCGTAAAAAACAACCTTACTGTAACACTGCTCGATCCAGAGCTGCTGGAACTGAACCCTAAACCCCTAAACCCTAAAGCCCAAATCCTGAAACCCAATGCCTCTGCCAGATGTGCCAAGCTTCTGCCACGTGCGGTCTGGCCCGAAGCTTGTGTAGACCTGTTCGTGAGGTGAAAGGAACTCTTGGGTAGTTCTCTAGACTATGGTCCCTTTTTGGGTACCCTAAATAATAGGTGCCGTATTATATTCGGGACCCAAAACGGGACCATAATTTTGACAACCACTCTATTGTAGAATTGTACATCGGAACACTAAGCCTAAAAAAAAGCATGACAAGCGAACGCTCCTTGGAAGTCTATTGTCGTAGGTCTTCGAAGTATTCGAGAGTAGGGCGACGTTTCGAAACAGCTTGAAGCTGCTACGACTCGGGGTCATAAGTATGGCAAGCCAACCTCGCAGCGAAGAATAAAAAGCCCAATCCCAAAACATGAGGCTGCACGTCGACAGAGCTGCTGGATCCCTGAACTCTGAAGCGGAAAGAAAGTCGATATGGTATGCTGGGCAGTTACTTTCACTTGGTTCCTGGTTTGGAGATTCGGGTTTAGCCCAACCCATCTTTATACTGACTGAATCAGAAAACAACATACAAGGGTTTTGGATTAAAGGTCTTCGGACTTCCCGGGTTGGGAAGAGATTGACATGAAAACCTTCATTTCACCGCCAGATTCTATAAGGAGGCCGACATCTGACGGCTGATCCTTTCGCCTGAAAGCCTTTGCTTATGGGAGTGCTTGCGCGGGCAGCAAACCCAGAGACCCCAAAATCCCTTAAGGAGTAGACCTTAACTTGAACTCGTAATCGCAACCCTAGCAGGATTTGATATTCCTTAATGCAAGGGTTTTGGAGGCTCTGGGAATTCCACGAACAGTTGCAGTCTCCACAGCAGGGAATGCAAACGGTCCTCCAACTCCCCCGGCACTGGCACCACAACGCCACTCCCTAAACCCTAAACCCTACTGTGATAAACCCTCGGCCAGCCATGAGTCGGGAGGGCTTTTGGAACCACTGGCTATAGGGCAACTTTGAGAGTCATCCTGCAATTAGGGGCTGAGGGTCTGGGTCTAGAGTTCAAGGTGTATTTGGCATATGGTTTGGGACTCCATCTGATGCAAGGCATGCGTGTGACTTTAGTATTCCGAGAGATATAGACTATAGCTTCACGTGCCTTGTACATAACCTGCATACTGGCTGCCAAAATGAACCCCGCAACCTAAACGCCAAACCCCAAGCCGGAAACCCAAAGACCACCCAAAACTACAGCCGCTTGACTAGACCGCCACACCCCGAACGCTAACCCTAAACCCCAAGCCCCTAAAGCCACAAGCACCTTTAAAACGGAACAACTCCGTGTCCGCCTGCAGATATCTCGTCGTCAAGTCTGAAAACAGTGCCTTCCGCTGTGTCCGGTCAAAGTCGAACCTTCTCTGTTGCATTTGGGGTTTGCGTTTTGGGGTCATAAAGGATGAGGCTTCGATTTGGGGCTTTAGAATATCCCTACACCCCACAGCCCCTTACTGTATCCCTAATTACGTACCTTCTTGGTGAACAGAAGTGAACATATGAGACCCTACTGTAGCAACCTGATTAAGAGACCTTGGGCCTTTATTAGGGTTCCTTTTATAATCCTACTATTTTAGGTGTTATAGGCCCAGGGTTTCTTAATCAGGTTCCTACATTAGACCCTAAACCTACCTTTCGCCGGAACTTGGGGGAGGTCCTGGTCAGGTTTTATGGTTCAGGGTCTGCGGGCTTAGTCCCTAAAGGCTCCATGTACCCACATAGTATATACTTAGGCCTTAAAGGGGTTCCTTTATGGCTACTTTAGGGTATAAGTATATAGTACTACGTGGCTACATGGAGCCTTTGGGAGTATTGGGGTTTAAGGTAAGTTTAGTGGCTTAAGACTTTGGGATAGGATCTTCCGGTTTGGCGACTAGTGTAGACAGTGCCCTCGATGCTTTGCAAGGGCTTAACGAAACGCAAGCCTCTGTCTGCAACCCTCTACAACCCTATCTAGCCGGTCAGCTACGTTCCTAGTCCACAAGCCCGCAGCCCGCAAACCTTTGACCTGCAAAACCCGAAGCCGAAACGCTGAACTTGAACCCTTGAATGGAAACCCATAGGGATTAAGGTTTAAGCCTAACCCTCAGCCGTAAACCTGAAACGGAAACCCTGAATCCTGCACCCCAAACTTGAAGGAACCCTTGACCCGAAAATACTGGCAGCTCTTCGCCGAAAACTCAGGGACTTCAATAGCCGCTTAGTAAGGGATTGCGACTATCACCCTAAACCCTAAACCCCCTACCCCTAAAGCCAGCCCCTAAACCCCAAACCCTAAACCCGGAAACCCTAAAACCCCAAACCCAAAGGCCCTAAACCCTAAACAGGAAAACCCCTAAACCCGAAACCCCTAAACCCTGCACCCTAAACCCCAAAACCCCCTAAATCCTAAACCTGAACATCTAAACCCTAAACCCCTAAAACCCTAAAACCCGAAATCCTAAACCTCTAAACCATAAAATCCGAAACCCCCAAACCCCCTAGATCCTAAACCTGAACATCTAAACACTAAACCCCTAAAACCCTAAACCCTAAATCCTAAACCTCAACGCCCCCTAAATCCTAAACCCCTAAACCCTAAACTCCTAAACCCCAATACCCTTAAACCCTAAACCCTCAATACTCGGCTACTCTGGAGCTGGGTCGCGACGTCGCTTCGGGCTTAAGAAGCTCCCAGCCAAACTCCGCTGGGATGATGATGCCCTTAACGCTTAAGGGAGGGTTTAGGGGTTGAGGGAGGGTTTAGGGGTTGAGGGAGGATTTAGGGGTTGAAGGAGGGTTTAGGGCTTAGGGGTTTAAGAGCGCTTAAGGGAGGGTTTAGGGGTTGAAGGAGGGTTTAGGGTTTAGGGGTTTAAGAGCGATTAAGGGAGGGTTTAGGGTTTAGGGGTTTAGGGTTCAGGGGCGGTTTAGGGTTTAGGGTTTCGGGTTTAGGGGAAGTTTAGGGTTAGGAATTAGGATTTGGGTTTAGGGTTTTGGGGTCAAGGGTTTGGGTTTAAGTTTAGGGTTTTGGGTTGCAGGTTTAGGGGCCCTCCTGAGTTTTCTACAAAGGCTCTACAAGGGCTGAGGGTGTTTTCAGTCTTCTCGAGTTTAGAGTTTAAGGTGGACGGCTGTGTTTCAACTACGTGTTTAGGATTTGTCCAGGTTTGGGTTTTAGGTTTTGGCGTCAAAGGTTGTGGATGATTAGGGGTATGATGATGACCTGCCTGCTGTTGGAGTGTCTGCATTGGAGTTTGGGGTTCTCGTGTAGTTTCTTTGACAGGGATTTGGTTCGAGTTGTCGGCTTGGGTAGCCCCTCTGGCTTGGTGGTTTAGCGGCCAGGTTCAGGGATAATACAAGGGCCTTAATAATTTGAATAGGGTTTTGGGTCCCATCATACTATGAATATAATAAGGAACCCCCAAGATAGTATAGGTAATTGTTCAGGCACCTATATTACCATCCATAGAACACAGAGGCGAAACTAGAAGCGTCTAGTAGGGCATACGGGATCTGTAGGACTTGGGGTTTAGGGTTTAGGGTTTAGGGCATGTAGGGTTACCTGGTCCAGGTTGTAAAGTTTAGGGTGAGCAACCTGTAGCCCTCCAGCCACGCCTTTGTGAGGCTTGGATCTAGCCCTGTGCACCAAACATTCAACACGCTCGCCCTAAATCCCAAACCCTAAACCCTACACCCTAAACTTAATTAAGCCCTAAACCCTACAATCGTGAAGCCCTCAACCGAACCGAGCTGCCGTGCCCTTGAAAAAGTCTGCCAGCTCTGTGTCCATATCCGATGAGAGCCATGCTCGATAGCTGGAGACCTCGTTCAGGGTCTAGGTTTGAAAGCCCCTGAAGCACCTGAACACAACAGCTTTGAAGGTGACATCACCGTAGGGGGGGGGCGGGTTTCAATACTTCATGTGTTTCAATATTTTACGTTATGGGAAACTCTAAACCCTACATGAGCCCTTCCGCCAAGGCAAACCATTGAACACATGCCTCTAGGATCCCCGGCAATACAAAAGGGTTCCATTTGTGGTCTTCGCAAGTCTTCAAAGGAACCGAGGCCCAGAAAAAGGGGAACAAGTGGCCGACTGGGAGACCTAAGGTATCTTCCTTAATTAAATTCAGGGATGTCGGAAGGTCTGGGGTCTACTATCCTGAACCCAAATATCCAATTCGCTAGGGCGCTTGATCCGTACAAACCCCAGTACGGTCCTCGCCCCCAAACCTCGAAAAGGCCAGCCCTTATAGGGATACCCAGGGGGTCCAGCACCCTTGTGAAAGCGAGGAAGGGCCGAGTCGCGTTAGACAAGTCTGTGGGTGCCGTCCACGAGACGGTCCCACCAATGAAACCAAACTCGTCCACGGAGTCAACCTGAAGAAGCTTATAGGGTTCAGGGTTTACGTTCCTAGGTGCTGTTATGACGGATGCTTCACCAAATCATTAAGTAATTCCTAAAATGCAATCCTACATTCTACTATATAGCTACCTTGGACTCTTTGGGTTAGGAAGGGCGAAAGGTGCACAAGGTTCAGGGCTTAGGGTTTAGGGTTCACGGTTTGAGTTTAGGTGTAACATGTAATGCTGATGTTGTTGTCATTGTTGTTGTTGTTGGTGGTGTTGTTGGTGTTGGTGTTGGTGTTGGTGTTGGCGTTGGTGTTGATGCTGTTGTTGTAGGTTTAAGACGTGTTGTGTCGCTTAAAGATAAACAGGCTTCGGGCTTGGTGGAGTAAGATTTGGGGTTTAAGGACTTTGCACGGAGCTTTTGGCGGATTTAGTGCCCTGTCCTTGGTTAGGGGCCTCTTTAGACGGGTTTAGGGTTTAAGGTTTCGGATTCAAGCCAGAAAGCATTTGGGGCTTTAGGTGTCGAGCAGGGTCTAGAGTCCAGGGTTCTGCATGAGGCTTGGATTTAGTGTGAAAGGTCTGGGGTTGAGTTGGGGCTGTGGGGTTTACGATTTTCGGGGATTTGGTCTGAGTGGCTTTTCAACATCCTATAACCTGCGATACGCTATACAGACAAAACCCCAAGTTTATTCATTAGAGCTACCACGTTACATCCTGAACCCTTCCATAGTGGCAAGGCAAGATTCCAAATGTTAGCCTCCAGTGGGCAATTTAGAAACCAAACACATTCCTTCTGCATCCCGGATGGTGCCCAAGAACCTGCACCCCGGAAGCCAAACTTGTGTAATTGGAAAAAAGTAATATCAACGTCTTGTTCCTTTAAGTTCGCTTTATGATAGACATCAAGACCATACTCAAACTATTGCAACACTTATGTTGACTTAATCAGACTCTCGCACATGTGGCAGCAGCGACGGCTAGGCGTCAAAAGACTCGAAACCAGCAAAACCGTATACGCACCAGCCAAACCTGAATTCAGGAAGGCAAGATGCAAAACCAACGTCCGTCACGCCAATATAGGCACCACCAGCCTGGTCAGGTTAGAAGTGAAAAGCATGGGGGTTCTGGCCAATGGCGGGATTTCGAGGTTTCAATTTGGGACTCATGCGTCTGCCACTTTAACACCAAAACTCGACCCTATCGCCCTATTAGATCACAAATAACTCTTGAATGTGGCGTTCGGCTTTCAGCCTACCGAAAGAGAAGCTCGCAGAATTTGGCTTGGGGACGGAGGATTTTGTCATTTGTCTGATCGCATAGGCGCCTGAGACATTACAGGCATCAGTCCAGTATTGATCGCGGGGCGCATTGAACCGTGGGAGGGAACGCTGCATTCCTTTTCACACGTGGACATGTTTGCTGCACCATCGGTAGCATTACACTGTTTGGACGCAGCAAATGGAACGAACGGTGGCACTGCCGACGGAGCAACCACCGTCGGCACAACTCATTTCACAGATTTTGGATGCCATGTTGACAGGCAAGTTGTTGCACGACAAACGCTGGAAACCCTAAACCCTAAGCCTGTAAACACTCCAAGCCCGCGTCCGCCTGCAAATGTGTATGCCGAAGCATGAGTCGTGTCACCGAATTTCACACGTAAGCACAACATGGCCTACTGATTGACGCCATTATTGGGCTTGGTAATGCTTCGTCTTCTCAGGAACTTGATCAATGGAAATGCTTAACCACAGCCGCCGAGGAAACATGACATGTAGCACCGGCCACAAACAGATGGGTCTTCTGCTGGGGTGCACCGCGATACAGCTCATCTGAATTGCTAAAGTACCAGATTGTCTATGTTTAAAACAGCTGTGGGATGTCATTCAGAGTGCCAGACCGCACACAGCTACAAAGGACTCTGGCGCTGAGGCATGTTTTGGATGTCGACATTGGCTCTCATCGACGCACTGCTTTGCACTAACCGCAATGCAACAGCAGCCCGGTCTGTGTCACGTGAATTATTCTGATCTTCCTGGTGTATCATCTTCATGTTCCCGATAGCAAGGATACATGCCACTTCGTCTTCGTGTCTGTGTTATGCCTGTTAAGATGAATTTCAGGTCCCAAGTTTGCGGAGAATTGAGAAGCTCATGTTCGGAGAGAAGACGGACAGAGGCTTCGTTTTGGGACGTAGCAATCGTCCAACAGAGTAGGCTGAGCATGAACACTGTATGATTCGCACAACACCCTTTCCATCGCCAACAACCCTTAGCCCTAAGCCCACAAGGACATTGCGACGTGAACCGCCAGACTCAGGGAGCTGGCATGCTGTTACCAGGACACGGGCATGCTGTGACCAGGCTCCCTCCAACAGCAGCAACCCAGAACCACCAAAGTCGTACGTCGTACATGCTGACCCTGGCACCGCCTTAACCCTCAACACCCCTACTTAATCCCACTAAAGCCCTCTGCCAAACGACCAGAAGACATATGTATGCCAAAAGAGCCCTCAGTGCCAGACCCATAAGCAATAAATTGAAGCCAGCGGTGTTGAACCCTACATACGAAGGTTGATGATGTAGCATAGGGTTGTAGGGTATGTCATAGCATCTCAATTTGCAGGGACTATGGGGGAGGTTCTATCAACAAATATATTCGGACCCCTGTATATCAAAAGCAAAATCAACTGAAACCAAAACCCTGAACACCAAACCCTAAATCCTAAACCCCCAAAGTCTTCACTTCCCTGCGCCACGGTGCTAGTTCTTAAATCCTAAACCCCTACACCCTACATCCAAGGCCGCCTAAATCCTGAGCTCAAAAGATCTTCCTTCAATGTCGGGGCCGTAATAACTGGTAGTACTAGCTTTTTCAGACCTCTATAGTAGCCATCACATGAACCAAAGGAACCGAAAGTGATTTGGCTGTAAATAGTTCGGCCTTAGGGTTCAGGGCGTGAGGTTCACGATCAGGGGCTTCGGGTTCAGGGTTACAGCTTGGGTTTAGGGGTTGAGGGTACAGGATATGTTACAGCGTTCAGAGAGGGCCCGTATGTACTACCGACCCAAAGGCCATCATACGGATCGTCGGTTGGGGACCACTCCCTACCACTCCCGTCATGGAAGTCGTATATACATATGGACCCCGTTGAGTGTAGGCCTGGTAGATGCAAGGCTTCGGCTTGGTGTGTACCGAGTCTTCTGACATAACAAAGGCCCTACATGCCTACTTAGTAGGACGTAGGGTTTCTATAATAGGAATTATACTAGTATGCTTCGGGTAAGTATCGCCCATATACGTACTTAGGCCTCTTTGGGAAATAGAAGTTGAGGAACTCAGGTCCTGCATCCGAGCAGGGTTTCCGCCTGTGCCCGGGTGAAGGGTTGATGCTTTTTAGGGTTTAGCGTTTACGGGTTGGAGGAGAAAAAAAGCATCTGAGGTCTCCTGTGTGTACATTTGATAAGGGCAAGAATCGACTAACTCTGCAGACCCCTATCATAAACCTCAATGAAGGAAAAGGAACTCGGTCCTGTTGGATCCGGTCAACTGCTGACAAGCCCATCTACCTCGACCAGGCATCGCGACGACAAAAGCCAGAAAAGGAGCTTGCCAAAGGTCATGCGACAGCTGCCTGGGAATGCCCGAAGTTCATGGTGGAAGCATTCTCTAAACACCGACCCTGAGCAACCTAATACTAAACCAACATGCTTCAAACTCTACAAGCATCCTAGGCATCCGATATACACTACTTCTCCATTGTTTTAGTTAAGCTTGAAGATCTAGGATCCCAAGAGCAGTGAAAGTGAGAACGGCATGAGCGGTGCTACTGCTACTACTCTGCTGCTCTAAAGTCTACCACTACTACGACGACTGCTACTGCTAATGCTAATGCTACCCCTACTGCAGCCAATGGACCTACCACCAATGCTAGCCTTACGACTTACATGCCAAGCCCTCAGCTGAATCCCAAGCTCAACACTATCATTATACAATGATGTTCGTATCTCAGTTATTGTAGTGTAATGCAATATCGGTCGCAAAATTGTCAAGAACTATGAAAAACAGTCAAATGTCTTGTCAAGAGTTGTTAACAGCAATATTCCCAATCATCTATGATATGAGGGCAATGCACGCATGGTTGTCATTGGTATGCCGGGGTTTTGGTACGACTGGTGTTATGGCATGTAAATCAAGGGTAAGTAGGAAAGGAACACTCTTGAATTTCTTCACATAGAACAACAGCATGATCAAGAATGCCATAACAACAACAGTAACAAGGACAAGAGCAGGTACTGACAGCTACCGTAAGTCTGCACCTTCGCATAAAGGAAACTGAGCCAGCGACAGAGCCCTACACCCTACACCATAAACCCAATGCCCTAATTACGCCCTAAACCCTAAAACCCGAACCCTAAACCCTACACCACAAACCTCCAAGAGTCCTCGTCGCAGGAAAGAGGCGCAGGACGTGTGCAGCCCGGGCGTCCCTTCAGGATCGCAAGCAGGCGCCCCCCAGAAAAAGGCTCTTGCAAAGCGGAGGGGAGCTAGAGGTTATAGGGTGCAATACAGGAACCTTATGCATATAACACGGTTTTGGGCAAACAGGCAGGTCGTGGAAAATGAAGTAAATGATATTGGAGGTTTTGGGTCAAAGGTGCTCGGGCTAGGGTGCAGACCTGGATGGCATTGAAAACAAGAAGAATCCTGATTCATACCAAACACGGTTGTCAAAATTATCTGATGTCTTACCAATCATGACGTTACCAATTGCAGCAGTCATCGAAGCATGTCAGAACCTGCTTGAGACAAGGGGTGCCACGATTTGGACGGCTTCCAGCCATAACATACGCCTCTACACTCTGAACTCCCCAAACCCTCCCCCTCCCCCTAGCCTCAAATAAAAAACCAGCCTTAAACCCGTCAACCGCCAACCAGTCATGAAAATCGGAATGCAGCCAAATCGAGTCGTGACAATTGGAGCCCCGGACACCAAACTGTGGCCGAACCCGCACTCCCGAACCCCAAAGAGGGTTGAGGGCTAGGGGTCTTGGGTTACGGAGATCGGGATTCAATTTAATGTTTAGGTTTCCGGGTTAGGGCGGAGCCGTTCGGGCTATTAACCCGACACCGCAAACACGAAGCGAAGAGAGTTGGAGGATTCCTTCGGCTGAGTACCCAAGCCCAAAAAAAATGTTAACCTTCTCAATTATGCTAGGATTAAGTAAAGAAACCCCAACGGCTAAAGGTTACCTACTCAGCTACTAAGATTCTTTACGGGATGAAACCCTAAACCCCTAACCCCTAAACCCTAAACTTCTTTACGGGATGAACCCATGGTCCGAAACTCCCAACCCCCTCAGCCCGCCCAGGCCCCTACTTGGAGGGTCGGGGGACATAATAAGTGATATGGGAACCTGATTAAGAAACCTTGGGCCTTTATTTGGGTTCCTTATGAATCCTACTATTTTGGGGTTATAGGCCAAGGGTTTCTTAATCAGGTTCCTACAGCGGTTATCTTATCGACTGATAAGTATCATAGCCCCAATTAAGGACCCTTTTCAGGTACTTTAATGTCTACTTGTTACCTACTAAGTCCCCCGGCCCTCCAAGTAATACAGGGGCTTTGCGTTTTCTTGCTTTTTGACTGCAGTGGCCCTTTCGGGCTTTAAGGGTTTGTCGAGCAGGGTTTGGGGTTTAGGGTTTAGAAATTTCAGGTTTAGGAGTTTAATTTAGGGATAATTGGAAATACAGCCCACTTAATTTTTATTTGAATTGCTGTAAAATACTTCATTCAACAATCTAATAAGGAACCCGACCGAATAGCATTCATGAAAGCCTCATCAGCGACCTTGCCAAAATGCAAACCTAGCACACCCATGAAACCCTCAACTCAACTCCAAGCCCACAACCCTGAACCCTATACCATAAACCCTACCTAGACCCCCCCCCCCCCCCCNCCCCCCCCCCCCCACCACCCTCTACTATACCCCAAATACCCACCATTATGGTCTTTGAGGGCTGTATTTAAGGTTACCAATTAAAGGTTACCTGGGGGGTCCTGGCAAACCCAAACCCTATAATTTTGGGGTCATAGGACCACAGTCTCTTAATCAGGTTCCTACATTAGCGTCTACGGCACGGGTGTAGGGTTTAGGGTTGGCAAGCACTCCTGTCAAAACACACCGATATGACCGCAACTTTAGGAAGCTTCAGGTGTGGCGATGTTCGGAGATTCTGCGTTGACAGCTTGAGCTTAATGCTTTGCGGACTTTGGGTTATAGGCCATGGGCTGATGGGCTATGACAACTCCAGATTGCCAGGAAGGGGTGGATGGGGAATCTGCACCCTAAACCCTAATTGAACCTCACATCCAAGCCCTAAGCCCTAAAGGGAGGGGCACGGAAAGCTTGGTGACTCTTCCGGTTTGGATTTAGGGCTCGTCGTCTGGGATAAGAACTTAAATGACCGAAGCACGGCAGCGCGAGTTTTAGGCCCGCCCATGTGAATGTGCTGCATGTGACATGTCACGGGTCTGTGAAACAAGGAAGGTTCACGGTACCGTAAACCCAACCCTAAACCACCGGTTTGGCGTTTAGGGATTTAGGGTTTAGGGGTTTAAGGTTTAGGTGCGAGAGATGCGAAGGCCCTCAGATTCTAGACAAGCCCTTAACCTATGCCCTTAAAGCCTCAACTTCTTACCAACTCCTGCGCTGCTGGAAGCCCTGTTTTCCCGAAATCCTACAAGTTGTCATGCAAGTAATAACACGACATGGCACCTAATCTTTGAGAGCGCCTGGCTCGCAAGGGTTTAGGGTTTAGGGTCCAAGCCATGCACCCTAAACCGCAACACAGTGCCCAAACTGGCTTGAAACCATATGCATTGGAGCAAGGATTCAGGGTGTATAAAGTGAAAGTGCGCGATTGTCTGAAGAAAGCCAGCCAACACCTGAAGAATATCCTAACTCCAAACCCAGTGCCGAAACGTGGCAGACTCCAAAATTCGCGTTATGTCACCCCCCCCAAAGCCTCCCCTGTAGCTGGTTGGGAGAACCGAGCCCCTAAGCCCTGAGCCCGAACTGGCAAAAAATGAGCAAAGGCGGTCAACACATTGTCTCTTTGGAGGGTTTAGAGTTTAGGGTTTTGGGTCTTGGATCGCAAGAAAAACGGATGCTTTTTCGGGCTTTCCTTGATACTCTTAGGAAGCAGGGATCCCGAAGGTAAAGCAGGAAACTTATTCATGGAGAACCACCTCAACAAGACCCCATTAGAAGTCAAGAAGCAACCCACATGCCAGCTAGCCAAACAAGCGTTGCCATGAAGCTATCCTCACTTCTCCACATTCCGCCAGCCGCATTTCTTACCTTGCTATAGTGGCCAGGTTTGGGGTGTATACTATACTATAGTTATAAAAAGGAGCCCCCAAAACAGTATAGGCAATGATTAACTCCCCTAGAGTACTGGAAATGGCGGGAGGGTTGAGAATTCTTTGTTACAATGGCTTTACAAGGAGGTTACTTGGAGGGTCGCGGGCCTGAGTAAGTAGCTATGTTAAGGAATTATATATAAGTATGATAACCGCAGTTGGAGGCCCTTTTGGGGTACTTAAAAGTCTACTTATTACCTACTTACTAAGTCCCCCGACCCGCCAAGTACAGATTTTCGAAGTAAGGTTTCAGCGTGTAGGATGGGGCTGATCAGAAGGATTTTGGCTTGTTGGCGTGCGACTTCTCTGTGCTTACTTTTTTCTTGTTGGATGGCTATTCTGCCCTGTCGTGCCTCTGGCCAAACCACAAAAGGCTGGAGTTTAGGGTTTAGGGTTTATTAAGGTTAGGCTTTTAGGGTGTCGAAAGTCGTTTACAGCTGCACTCCAACCACGTCACTCCTTTACACCACCGTGGAACTCAATGTAAACGCTCACCTGATCCCTGCAAAAGCATCTCTTCCGGGAAGCTTGTTCTTATCTAGCATACAGGACTGAAAGTTTACTTTACTCATAGGGTTCCCACTTGCCACACCCCCCAAGAAAAGGCAAGTCTGTCTAAGCCCTCATATTCGTGCCCTCAACCCCAGAACCCTGCGTTAGCCCTTCGGAAGCTCGCCATAGCGTTACGTTGGAAACTTAGTTGCTGAGTTCATAAGCCCCAAAAAGTGTACACTTTTAGTTTTATAGTGGGTAATATTCTGTATATCCACTCAGCTACTAAGGAAAAGGCACATGCAAGCCAGCTTCAGCCGAATGCCACCAGCATCGTTGCTGTCCAGAGCCACTCAAGAGCTTCTTGAAGAAGCCGTTGCACATCAGAGTAAGCACACCTTCGTACTTGCCTGGTCGAAGCAGGTGAGGCAACAGGCCCAACTCACAAAGACGACATCTTCCCCACGTAGTGGGCGAGATCTTTCCCGAGGCATTCGTATTTTTGTGAGGTGCTTCGGGTTGTGCGCGCAGATGCGTGGATGCCGCAGCTCCTGGGAGCGGAGAGGCGCGAAAGGATGTGGCCCAGCTTGCCACAAAGTCCGCAGCGCTTTGTCTTGTTGGCCGGCATGGCATAGTGCCACGAAAGGAGTAGTCGCTTGACCCGACAGCGACTGCAAACGAACGACTCGTTCAAGATAGCTCCAAAATGCCTGTAACCCCACCCCCCACCCCCACCCCCCGAAGAAGCTGAAAAGTAGCGTTTTCCCCCAGGCCGCTAACATTCGGCATTAGCAAGAACAACCCGCATAATGCGCTGTGCCCAGAAAGTGTCCATAGATCTCCCTAATCCCTAAACCCTAAACCCCAACTCAAAGGCCATTTTAGGGGCCTCAACCCGTAAACCCTGACCGCTGTCGGACGGCCCCTACAGCGATTCTGAAGAACGAAGACCCTGAATACCGGAACAGTCCCGTGAAGGCCAGGGAAAAAGATAACCCACCAGGATTCCAAACCCTCCTCCCTAAACCCTAAACTCCACCCTGAACTACCAAACTCTACTTGTTTGTAGGGCCCCGTTTATATTCTATATTAGGGTTTATAACATGAACCTACAAAAAGTAGTTGTGGTACTTGAAGGTAAACCCTAAACTACTCGATAATAAAGGCGCCTGAATATTTAGAACAGGGTTTTGGGACCATGCATGCTAGCAAAAAGAAATGACAAGGAACCCTACGAAATCATGTTGGTATTTGTCTATTGTGGGCCCACTTTAACATCACCTTAAGCCATAAGCTACCATCTACCGTAACCTTGTTTGTGGGTTCTTACAATGAACCCTATAGTATAGAATTTATAACTTCTAGGGACCCTACAGAAAAATAGGCTTTGGTTGGTTAAGGTGAAGTTTGTAAAGTAAACCTCAAAGCCCCCAAAGCCCCGCGGAGTCCAGCTCGAAATCCAGAGCTCCCAGCCTCACCAAAACCCCCAAAAGGGGCCCGGAGACTCCAAAACCCCCTTAAGGACTATTGTCCCTAGTAAAGAGTTATCTGGGCTAGTATTGGGGGTTGATAAAGACTAAACCCTCAATCAGACCCGAAACCTTAAACCCTACTTGGGGGATCATGGGAATTAGTAAGGATATAAGTTATATAAGTACCTTAATTGGGGTTATAAGCAAGTATAAGTACGTATGTAGTTACCTGAATTATAACCCTAGTTACAAAAGTCCATGACCCTTTACATAATCCCCATGGGAAAGCCAGGGGGCAGAGGAAAAAGACACTCAAACCCTCGTCTGCGGATCTGAGCTGGCGAGTCCTTGGCCCGAAACACGAAGGGTTTGAGGGTTCCTTGAGGAGTTCCTTTAAAGGTTCCTTTAGGGCTTCCTTCAATAAGGGGTTCGAATTCCTTTATGAGGGTTTATAGGGTTTAGGATTTACGATTTCGGGCTTATAGGGCTTAGCGATTTAAGATTCAGGGGGCTTAGGGCATGGGGTTTTGAGATTTAGGGCTTAGGGTTTCGGGTCTGAGCATTTGGGACGTACCATAAGCCCTGAGACCCTCAACCCTAAACCCTAAACCGTAAAGACCACTACGTAGAAGAAGAGAAGAGCATGAAGAGCCAAAAAAGATTCCGACGACGGGCCAAGAGTCCAGAACTGCAGCTTGTCGTGCCCGCAATCTGGGGATGCATTTTGCATTTGCAGGCTTCATGGGTTTGGGGTTCAGGGTGTAGGGTTTAGGGAAGAGGGCCCCAAGGTTTGGGGTGTGGGCTCGCGGCTTTAATATAGGGCCCGTAACAGCTAGAAAAGGGTTTTGGGCTGGGCTATATAGTAAAGTACAACAAGCATAGGAAAAACCCTATGGAATGATATTGGTATTGACTCAGGCCCCTATTTTGGCGGTGTAGGCCTCTACAGAAGATTGGACAACATCGTGCAGAAATTCCCCGCTTCAGGGCTTTGGGCTTTAGGGTTGAAGGCTTGGGGTTTGCGGTGTAGTGTTAAGCTTCAGGGTCAAAGTACTCAAGGTTTGGGGGTTCCACTAAGCTAAAAGCCCTAGACACAAACAAAACTGCCAACACTACACACTCGAGACTAGACCCTCGAAAACACTACACAGTCTACAGCCTGCAAGAGTCTATACACCAAAAACCCTCGGGTAAGCTGTCTACATACATGTATCTGTATATGTGCCACGTTTGTAATCACGTGCTTTCCCCATCGCTTCTTATGGTAAGTTGTTTTGCCGCAGTAACACACCACAAAAAGCTGTCGATCAAGACCCTGACAAAGCCCTAGGCAGCCCTTATGAAGTCCCTATAAGATCCCTATGCGGTGGTTACGCCCAGTTGCTCGGGCACTCCTGGTTGATCTCCGGATGCTCCGTGACCTGCAGACATGTGACACACAAATGTTGGCCCCCCGAGGTCTCGGGTTCAGGTCTGGGGTTTTGTAACGGGTTGAGGGTTTGGGGTTAGTGTTGGGGGTTTAGGGCTAGTGTTTAGGGTTTAGGGCTAGTGTTTAGGGTTAGTGTTTAGGGTTTAGGGTTAGTGTTTACGGTTTAGGTTAGGGTTTAGTGTTGGGATATAGGCATTACAATTGAGCGGCTTTATGCGGGTTTGTTCAAGATTTACCAGGGCATGGGGGTTCTGCAGGTTAGGGTTGATGGTTTACAGGTCTGGGGCTCACGGTTTCTGGATTTGGTTTCGGCATTACGGCGTAGTACATACGTACGTACATCCATACATCCATGCATGCATACATACATACGTACATACATACATATATGTATAGATGCACAGTGTATCACATATACACTTGTTTGCTTATCTATGCACGTCCCCTAAACTGAACCTCAGGAATCTCAAAGCACTGTCCTTCTAGTAGAGCTCATAGCTTCGACACAGCCATCATGGCCATCAAAGTAAGGTTTAGGGTTTGGGGCTTAGGGTTGAGGGTTTACGGGTCATAGGTTCGCAAGAGCTGCAAGAGTTTTTTGTTGTTGGCGTTTTCGCTGCGCGCATGGATTTCGACAGGTTCCAGGGGTGATGGGCAGGTAGAAGTACGGCTGCATGTACTTCAAAACGTAATTATGTGGGAACAGCACTCGACAAGCCATTGTCATAAGCAGTACAACCGCCAACCTACCAACTTGCAGACCCTATGCCCTAGTGCTCACTGCGTAGCTGGGGTGTCAGTGTAAGGATTATGGTATCTCCACGAAGCTTCATATTATGCAATACTCTATAACAAAGACAACCGCATCCTCTAAACGACCCTGCACCGACTTACACTGAAGGACCAAAAACCTGAACCTTAAACCATCCTTAACCGAAACACCTTAAACCCTAAGTCCCCAGAGATTCCAATATCCCTTAATTGAGAAATATACATTAAATTATAGTAGGATCCCTTAGATGATTTAAGGTATATTCCTTAATTAAGGGATATTGGAGTCTCTGGGTCTATACCTTGCAAACGTCTACGAGACCTTACTTCTCAGTATTCACAAGTGCACGGACCCCAGCCTCGTCTTCCATCTCCGCCTGCCACTGAGCCTTCTTTCTGAGGATTCAGAAATTGAGGGGTTCAGGGCCTCATACTGTTGATGATATAAACATTGCCTTACCCATAATAAGGACTTTACGATGCTTCCCCCTAGTTCAGGGTCATTAAGGGAATGCAGGATTTATATCATCAACCGTGTGGCTTACCTGGACCCTAAACCCTACATACTTTTAATGTATGTCCTGAAAGGCTTGTGCGGTGTTGAGGTAAGACCTCTCATTGTACAGAGTACAGGATGCTGGGATACATTCCAGCAGAACCTCGCAGGGGTTCTAGAGGGAACCTGGAACATCACACGTTACATGAGATCCAAAACCCCAAATCCTGAACCCTAACCGTGCGTTTCGGGAGGGCTCAGCTTTCAATTAAGGGTTGGTTTAGGGTTTAGGGTTGGTTTAAGGTTTAGGGTTTAGGGTTGGCAATAGCGCCAGGCGATGATTGGTCGTACAACACCTAGGTATTAAACGACGGGGTCTCCAGGATTCGACGAGAACAGAATTTTGAGTAGGTATATTGCAGGGGTCATCAATAACAAGACTAATTAGACCAGAAAAGAGTTTTGAAAATGATACACGGACGGAAAGTGTCTGGTCAAAACATCGTGGTACTACCACCGATTAAACAGTCCAACCATTTGACCGCTAAACTATACAAATGCCCCAATGTCCGAACCACAGATAAGTAGAAGCCCGCAGCCAAGAACCCTAAACCCCAAGCGGAAGTTGCACGCGCTCAAACGTTTCAGTGGGTGGGTTACGTAAGAGCTTTCAACAGGGTTGGCAAACGGGCTTTATTACTGCCGTTAAAGGAACCCCAAGCCCTAACCCCGTTAAAGGAACCCCAAACCCTTAAAACTAAACCCGGAAAGGAATCCTTAACCCATAAGGTTTCGGAAGGAACACCGATTTCCCTGGCCTCCACCTCGGCAGAGGTCAAGCTCCACCACGGTGGTGACACCTGGCAGAGAAGGACCGATCCGGGGCTTTAGGGGTTTATTGTTCGTTTTTCAAGTCTTCGTCATGGTCACCCGAAAAGCAAGCCAGTGCCAAAACAGACTCTTGCACCACGATGCCAACAGAACCCCTGCCACAAATGACCAACATGAATACCTCGAGAAGCGTACATAGCTGTAGAATTTGGTCACGTGAATCCCTAAAACCTAGACCCCCAACCCTAAACCCCCAAACCGCAAACCCCTCAACCCCTCAAACCCTAAACCCCTAAACCCCACACCCTGAAACCTCTAACCCCCAAACCCTAAACGCAAACATCAAAGCCCTAAGGCCCTGGCTTCAAGGCTACTGCCCTGCTGGGTTGAACTGGGGCCCAGGCTCTCTCGTAGACCATCACACTCGATCGTAGGGGCACCTTTTAGGGTTTAGGGTTTAGGGTTTAGGCTTTAGGGCTTAGGGTTTAGGGTTTAGGGTTTAGGGCCACGTAGCCCTCAACTAAAGTGGAGGAGAAGTTTAGGGGATTGGGATTTTTTGGGCCTAGGCTGAAGGTGTAGGGTTAAGGGTTTGGCGTTTAAGAAACCCCAAATATTCGGATTCGTATAAGGAGCCGTAGTACAGACCTAGGGTTTCTCATCAGCGCAGGGAACAGTGACTGAAGAGAGCTCAAACAAGAATACTCATAGGAAAACTGCTCATGAAACAACAATAGCAATGATAAGTAAAGACTTCATTTAGTCGGAAACCCTAAACCCTAAACCCCAAACCCCTAAACCCTAAATCCTAAACCCTAAATCCTAACCCCTAAACCCTAAATCCTAAACCCTAAACCCCAAAACCTAAATCCTATACCCTAAACCCCTAAATCCTAAACCCTAAACCCGGGCCTAAACCCTAACCCCGTGCCTTCTTGTCGAAGCTCTTCGAGTAGCCGCAGTTTGTGCACACCAGCTCCGGTCCGGTAATTTTTCCATAGTCGAAGACCTCCCGAGTAGGAAAGTTTCTTTCAGGGTTTAGGGTTTAGGGCTAAGTTTGGGGGTTTAGAGGTTTAGAGTTTAGGGTTTTGGGTTCTTGGAAAATACGATCCATGATTAATCCACCAAATCCTAAACCCTAAAGCCACCCTAAACCCTAAACCCGACACTGGCCCTACACCCACCTTTGGGGCTTTCGGACTCAGCGGTTTAGTGCTGGAGGGCCAGAAACCACATGAACCAAAAGAGTTTTGGGGTTTAGGGATTTAGGTGATTAGGTTTAGGGCTTAGGGTTTAGGGTAGGACCTGAATCCCAAATGAACCAAAACCTGATGACTCAGACGACCGAACCCTCGCAGTGCACAACGGGGTTGTCCTTTGGACTGACGTCACCGTGGCACCGGATAGATGGATGGATGGATGGATGGATGGATGGATGGACGGATGGACGGATGGACGGATGGACGGATGGACGGATGGACGGATGGACGGATGGACGGATGGACGGATGGACGGATGGACGGATGGACGGATGGACGGATGGACGGATGGACGGATGGACGGATGGATGGATGGATGGATGGATAGATAAAATGGATGGATGCATGGGTGCTTGTATGTATGTATCTGGAACAGCTCCAGCACAAGCAACTGGGGATTTGTTGAGTCAAGATCCACATCCCTCGAATACAAAAAATCCAACATCCTGGGGGTTAGCATCTCCACCAACAACACTCTGAAGGTGCATCCAAACCCATAAACCACAAAAATCAGGGCACATGCTCTACGATCCGACTCTGGACCTTTTGACTGTATGTATGCATGCATGCAAGTATGTATCCATATTTCCTGCATGTATCTGCCACCGTATATGCGGGAACACATGAATCTTCATGTACATGTATTTTTCATGCAGATTCTATGTACCTGTGTGCATATAGCGACATACTCATATCTAGTGCACGTACGTACACATCCCATTCCTCCACGCATACATGCATGTGAATGTCTGTACGTGAACTCATGTAGGAATGTCTGTAAATATGTATGCATGCATGCATATATGTTTGTTTGCATGTATGTATGTATGTCTGCATGTATGTATGTGTGTATGTATGTATGTATGTATGCATGTATGTATGCATGCATGGATGTATGTATGTATGTATGTATGTATATAAGTATGTATGTATGTATGTATGTATGTATGCGTGTATGCATACATATAGATATGTACATATGTACATATGTACATATATACATATATACATATATACATATATACATATATACATATATACATATATACATATATACATATATACCTATACACATATATACATATACACATATAGACATATATACATATACATATATATATATACATACATATACGTATATACATATGTACATTTATACCTATATACATATATACATATATACATATATACGTATATACGTATATACCTATATACATATATCTTTATATACATATATACATATATACATACATTCGTATGTACACAGATACATATCGGTATATGTGTATATATACGTATACGTGTCCCTATACGTATACATATACAGATGCAGACACACGTACTTGTTTTAATAAATATATACACATGCTTATACATATGTACATGTATATATATATATATATGATATAGATATACATACACCCTGGCGATTCACTAATTTGCTCACACTGCTTTACAGTACCTACAATTATGCATGTGCATTTTGTGGGTACATATGTGCTCTCCTATAGGTGCGGAATTATATCTCCATGCGGCTAGAGAGTGCCTGCCCGCATCGGGGGCACAGATAGTTGTCAGCTTGCCAAACCTTGGGCCAGTTGTACTCAAGGAGATTGAAACATTGAGACTAATGTGCATTAACTGTGCATGGGATTTTCGATGCAAGGATGTTGGCCTTACAGTGCAGAGGGCGAGCTAGACGTCCACTTAATTGCAGCCTGCAGCATTCAGCTTTCTGGGACTGCAGATAAGGCTAATTCAACATGTGTAAATACTGAAGCCTCAATAACCTAAGCCTGAAACTTTAAAGAATAGGCAGGACCGTCTGCGCTCTACGGCAGGTCGGCAGGGCCTGATACTGAACAGCTTACTTTGGAGGATCAGGAGAGGTGATCCGCATTACAGTCCATTCCCTGCACAGGGGAGACATACTGGAGGCCTGAACAACTAGAATATGGTTTTCTGGCATGTATTATATTGCAGGTATGTGGGGACCATAAGGAGCATGTTTTAAGTCTAAGATTTGTTAGGCTTCTAAACTAAATGGACCCACATCCGCCTTGTCTCACACTGTTGAAGCCTGAAGCCTCCCTGAGGTTCAGGAACTCTCATTTCAAGAATCCCACTAAGCGTTTAGGGTTTAGGGTTTTAGGGACCCGAACCCTAGATTTTTTAGGGACCCCCCTCCC
>BGNK01002174.1:1546-61345 GCA_003297005.1 Symbiodinium sp. clade A Y106 | reverse complement strand
CCCCCCGTTGACGGCTGTTGCTTCTCGGATCCCCAGCCGCAAGCCCTACCTCAACCCCAATTCCTCAACCAGAATTCAGCACTTATAGCATATGAGGAAAGCCTCACATGGAATGCGCAAAACGCAGGTTCTCCGTCAGACCCTAACCCCCTAAGCCCCTAAACCCCGAAACCCTAAACCCTGAACCCCTAAACCCCTAAACCCTTAAACCCTAAACCCCTAAACCCCCAAACCCTAAACCCTACACCCCCTAAACCCCCTAAACCTACGAAACCCAGGGTCGCTGGGCCAACGGCACCGAGGATTTGCCGCACGGCGAAATCGTCCTGTTGCTTGCCTTTGCTCAGGTCCTGTTCCGTCAGAGCAGGGTTAAATCTAGGGCTTAGGGGTTCAGGGGGTTAAGCGGTTTAGGGTTTTAGGGTTTTAGGGCTTAGGGGTTCAGGGGGTTAAGGGGTTTAGGGTTTTAGGGTTTTAGGGTTTAGGGGTTCAGGAAGTTTAGGGTTTTAGGGTTTAGGGGTTCAGGGGGTTTCAAGGGGTTTAGGGTTTAGGGTTCCGGACGCAGTTTAGGCTTTAGGGTTTAGGTTCCCAGACCCCCGGGAAGATCCAAAAAGTAGATCCCTTAATGGGGTTTCCTATAAGGTACCCTTAGTAGTGTAGGGTCCCAAATTAGGGGATCTACTTTCTAGATCCTCCCGCCGGTCTGGGTTGATAAGACCACACAAAGATCCGTACAACTCCTGTTGCGACACTTGAAAACACACTGATGGAGAGGCTTGTGGGAGTTTCCGAAAATTAGGGGTAACTTATCTTGGGGTCCATATAATAAGGATCCTACTATTTAGGGTACTATACTAGGGTCCCCTATTTTCGCAAACTCCCTTATAACCCAGCTAGAATGCTTACATAACAACCCTCATAGTTTGGGGCACATAGGGTTTAGGAACCCCTATTGTAGTACCCCTTCTGAGCCGATGGCAGAACACTTAACCCTAAACCCTAAACCCTATCTAGGTTCCTGAATAGCCCCTTAACAATAAGGGTACCCTTTGTTCTTTTTTACTATTAGGTGTTAATACGGGCCCCAACAAAGAAAAAGGACAGAAGGGTACTAATTGCTCAGGAACCTGGCAGACCCCAAACGCCCATAGATCCCTTATAGAACCCTTTAAGGAGCCCTTAGGGAACACTTCATGGGCAAACTCAGGAACCTAGCTATAGACCCTGAAGGAACCGCTGCAGGCCTTTGAAAGGCTAAGCCGGGCCTCGAAATCTTCCGGGGCCACGGGCAACGCCTGACCTGCGCTGAAGAGACTTTGGGCTTAGGGTTTAGGATTATGGGTTTAAGGTTTAAGGTTAGGGTTGTGGGTTTAGCGTTATGGGTTTAGGGTTTAGGATTATGGGTTTCAGGTTTAGGGTTAGGGTTGTGGGTTCAGCGTTATGGGTTTAGGGTTTAGGATGATGGCTTTAAGGTTTATGGATAGGGTTGTGGGTTTAGGGTTATGGGTTTAGGGCTTAGGGTTATGTCTTGTTTCGGTGGTCTTTGAGGAGCCTCAACCCTAAACCCACCACGAGCCCCTTTGGCCGATGTTAAGAACAAGAAGTCTTCTAATCCCTATGATTTAAGTAATAGGCAACACCCGGTCAAGAAAGGGAAATATAGGGACCTTCATTTATAGTTTCAATAGGGTTTGGGGTATAATGTACTATAATTATAAGGAGGAACCCTACGGACGATTTTCGGTAAATGTTCCGACCCATATTTTCCTGAACCTTGAACCGCTGAACTTCCTGAACCCTAGACCCTAAGCCCTTAAAGCCTAAACCTTCTCTATTACAACCCAGAGACTCCAATATCCCGTAATAAGGAATACACCTTAAATCATAGTAGGATTCCTAAAAAGATTTAAGGCATATTCCTTAATCAAGGGATATTGGAGTCTCTGGGAAGGGAAGGCGCCTTTGGAAGCCTTTTCCGGCTTCTTCCTCTTCTCCGTTGCGGCCATGGCCCCAAAAGCTGGACGAGTTGTGCGTGGGGCTGACAAAGACTCAATGCCGAATACAGGGGCCTCGACAATTGAATAGGGTTCTGGGGTATATGATAGCTTGGGGTTTAAGCTTACATGAAAGCTCACGGTTTACCTAGACCCCCCAACTACCCTCTAATATACCCTAAATGCCCACTATTAGGGGCCATAAGGGCTCTATTAAGGGGCACTTGGGGGGTCCTGGTATGCTTGGGGCTTAGGGTTTAGGGTGGGCTGTTTGTGTTTGAAACGCAAGCTGTTGCAGGGCTCAAGGGCTGAACAACTACTACTTTTAGGGCTTCGGGTTTCTAGGGTCTAGGGAAGTTTAGGGTTTAGGTATCCCCTCACACTCCCTGTATGAGTGTACGATCATACACCCCAAACCCTGTCGGGCGCTGCATTTGGGCACCGAAGCTTCAAGCCTGGGTATCCTGCAGCCTATGCTCTAGGTCCGAAAAGAGCACAGATTTTGGTGTTTCGGTGGTTACTTGGACTTGGAGGGGAACTTAGCAAGTAGGTAGTTGTTCAAAACAGTTACAAGTACCCTTGTATAAAGGCACCTTAATCGGGGGTATGATGCTTATAAGTCTCGACAATAACTACTTACTAAGTAGCCCGACCCTTTCGGCGATGCCCGACAGAATGAAGCCGGTGCCTGTTGCCTTGATGGTTAGCACAGGGGTTTGGGGTCTTTTCTACTGTCATGGCAAACAGGAGGCCTAAGGAATAAGATTAGTAAGTAAGTATTCAGGCCCCCTATACTACACCCAATGCAGTGACATGAAATCCTTAACCTCTAAAGCCAAACCAGAGCCCCACCTCAGGCGTGAGTGCACTACTTGATATCGGATCAGGATTTGGAGTTCCATTGCAAAAGAATTATTGTGAAGAATTTACGTAGGGTTTTGGGTATGGGAGTGAGGATTCTTGGTCTAGGGCCCCACTCCCAAACAGTAATTAACCCCAAAGCCCTTGCACCCGAAACCCTAAACGTTTAAACACCAAGCCCTTGGCCCTTAAACCCTATATACCCTAAACTGGTAAACCCAAAGACCCTGAACACAACGACCCTGAAATCGGATTTAGGGTTTAGGGTTTAGGAAACCCTGAAGCCTTCAGCCCCAACAAGCCGAGAGCCGCAAGACAGCAAGTCTTGACCCCTAACCCAGCACCCCAACCCAGAAATCCAAGGTCGCGACCCATCTGTCACGGGAAGAAGCAGGGGCAGCAGTGAGTAAGAGCAGGAACGGTGGGAGCAGAAGCAATGCTGCCGCAAGAATGGGTAGTATGCTACATCTCAGACTTCCACACCTAGAATCTAGAAGCTACACACTAAACCCTGAACCCAAAGCACACACCACCCGAAACCCCCCACTAAAACTCTGAACCCCAAAAGTGCCAGGCTCTTGGATTCATTTTCCCTCCGGCACAAAATGGGAATCCGATATCCAAGCAATTTTTAGAGATGGAGCGACTGCCGGTCTTCTGGGTCTTCTTTCGGGTTGTTTCGGGTTTAGGGTTTGGGATCTAGGTTTTCGGATTTAGGGTTTCGGGTAGGGGCCTTACTATGTGGTTGTTTAGAGTTTAGGGTTTGGGATGTAGGCTTTCGGATTTAAGGTTTCGGGTAGGGGCTTTAGTGCGTAGGAAAACGGTTGAACACACGATTACCATGACGACGCTGGAGGTAGTCATGCAAACAGGGTTTGGATGCAGGGCTTCGGATTGCTGATCTGACTATGATGAGCCCTCAGCAAGAGTATCGTAAGTATACGGCAAGGTACAGAGCAAAGCCTATCAGCGCCACCACCACCATCATCATCAATAGCATCATCCTGACCATCAAAGTCATCATCATTAACATGGTTGTCGCCATCGCCATCATCATCAACAACAACCTCAGCATCATCATCACCACCACCATCAACATCAAAATGATCATCATATAATTATCTTCATCTTCTGCTTCATCATCACCATCACCATCACCAACATCATCATCAGGAGCAGCATCGTCATACGTTTCAATGTAAATGAACTTTTTGGGTTGCATCTGTGCATAAACTTTCGCCTGGATGCTTTGCTCATACAAGGACTTCACATGGGACCGAAGATAGATACAATCGGGGCTATGCGCGGACTTTGGACAAAGCAGGCAAAACTCGGGAGTGTACATAGGCAGTCGTTCCGGGAGGGGTGCACTAAGCTATACGCGTCCTCTCTGCAACTGGGCCCTTCATATGTCACGACCTCGCTGAATGCTCAGAGGAACAAATAGCTCCTGTCGTACCACTTGCGACGGTGCTGTTCGAGCCTCGTTTCGGGCTGTTCTGTGGCATGCTGTCCACCTACTTACCCGAAATGCATGTGTACGCATGCATGTACAGAATGTCGTATGTATATAATTATGTACCCATGCCCGCACACATGCATGCGCGCATGTATGAATGCCTGCCGATGTGCAGCAGTTTTTAGTGTTTGTAGCCACGTGGACATTACATACCATGTCTAAGTTTAACACACACACACACACGGAAGCAAGTCTGCATGTGCGGATACCTGCAAACAAACATGTATCCGTAATTACCTTCCATACATATAAGCACACACAGAGACCAACACATGCAGACATGCACACTTTCACTCAAGCATGCACTCCTTCACGCATGCGTGCACGTTTGACTGAATGCGTGCGCGCGTGCGAGTGTGCATGAGTACATACATGCATGCATGCACACATGCATGCACGCACGCACGCACGCACGCACGCACGCACGCATACATACATACATACATACATATAGAACCGGCCCTGAAGCCTAAACCGAAAATGCTAAGCCCTAAGCACTGGTCTTTTTAAGATTTTAGATTGCGATGTCCATCTCTCTGGAGACTGGGGTTGCAGCTTCACGTGCGTAGGATTGGGGCCTAGGGCTTCGGATGAACGGATCGGAAGCGGACATCGTAACATGTACGAAGACAGCAGATTTACACTTGTGTTGTAACTTACACTCGGAACCCACCACTCGTTCGGCATCCCTGCGTTTGCAGCATGTACACCAATGTCAGCCTCGAAATCCTGCATCCTGGTTCCTTCTATCCATCAACTTGCCGTCATTTTCAAAGAGCCTGAGATACCATAACGGGGATAAGGGATACCGCACCATTCGCAACATATCCTATGTAGTAATCGGTAACCTAAACCCTTAGCCCCTATAACAAGAAGCATCCTAACACCTATACCCTATACCCTAAACCCTGAACTATACCCTAAAACCCTAAACCCTAAACCCCAAAAGACTTTGTGGAAGCCCGGGTCCTGGCTGCAAACATTGGCATGTAGGCGAAGGCCAAGGGGATCAAGGGAATGGTGAACAGGGCCAAGTAGTGCATGAACCTTGGGGTTTAGGGATTTAGGTAGGGGTTTAGGGTGTTTAGGGTTTAGGGTTTAGGCCAAGTAGTGCATGAACCTCGGATTTTATTGTAGGAACCTGATTGAGAACCCTGGGCCTATAACCCCAAAATAGTAGGATTCATATAAGGAACCCGAATAAAGGCCCAAGGCTTCTTAATCAGGTTCCTACATTAACGGTTTAGGGTTTAGGGTTTAGGCCAAGTAGTGCATGAACCTTGGGGTTTAGGGATTTAGGGGTTTGGTGGTTTGGTGGTTTGGGGGTTTGGGGGTTTAGGGTTTAGGGGTGTAGGTGTTTAGGGTTTATGGTTTAGGGATTTAGGGTATAGGGTTTGGGGTTTAGTGCATGAACCTTGGGCACCAGTTCAAGGACAGAATGTCCGTTTTCAGATTCCAGATTTTGGGTCCCTAGACCCTAGGCCTAAAGCCCAAAACCAATTAAGGTCCTAAACCCTAAAACCCGAGTCCTAAACCCTAAACCCTAAACCCCAAGGTTAATGCAGTATACTTGGCCTAAACCCTAAACCCCTAAACCCCTAAACCCCTAAACCGTAACCCCAGAGGGTAACAATGCATGAAACTGTAGGTGTCGGGATGAATGGATCCTCTCCTAGCGGTGAGGATGGTGCTGGGAGGGAGCTGGCAGTGCTTCTGGTGCTTGTTGTGTTAGTGGTGATGGTGATGATGTCGGTTTATGGTTTAGGGTGAAGGGCAGGGGCAGGGTGGTACTCGTACTGTAGGTAGAAGTGGCGGTGATGAGGGCTTTGGTGGTAGATGGCGCAGTCTCTGATCCCACATGGTTTTAATTGCGCACGTCAGGAAAAGCCTGGGTACCTCTTCTAGTGAGAACTGGAATTGATTTTCAGGGTTTGCCTCGAAGGGCTGTAGTACGCCAGAGGCAAACAGAAGACGGGGAATGCCGACTACATGGTTGTCGTTTTGGAATATGGCCTTCATTCTGCTAAATCGTAATCGCTCTATCAGTCTGATTCAGAGCTTTGTACCAACTGCAACTCCCACTTTGATCAAAACCCGTATGCTTCAAAGATCATTGGACCTCACGATTACCTTGCATGCCACGGTGCATGAAGTCGTTGAGCAACACCTCCGGGAAGAAGGTGTACATGAAGAATGTGGACACCAGAGCGATGCCTTTGCCATGCGGTTTGTTTGGGGGGCAGGGTTTAGGGCGTAACCATAGGTTTGTTGTTTTCTTTGAGCGCCTCCTTCCCTGTAGTTTCGGGCGTAGGGCTTAGGGCTTAGACGACTTTAGGGTCTCAGTTTGTTTTTAAGACAAACAAGCACACACCCACACACACACACAGACAGCTAAACCCTAAACCCTGAACCCCGAACCCCTAAACCCCTAAACCCCTAAACCCTAAACCCCTAAACCCTAAACCACCAAAGCCATTCAACCTCACGCATGGGAACACGGTCCAAGGCGTGAGCTGAAAACCGAAGACACCCCCCCAAAAAGGACATGAGCAGCATAAGCATTTTATAGGGATATCCCTACCTTATTGGGCTTCAATATACAGGGATTTATATGGGATCTACCTACAGTCGCCATTGTAGTTAGGGTTTTTAAAAGTGCAATGCAGTTAGGGTTGAGGGTCTAGAGTTTAGGGTTTTAGGGTTTAGGGTTTCAGGGTTTAGTGTTTTAGGGTTTAGGGGACGAACCATATTTATATTGAGGATCCTGTACGGTAACCCCAAAAAACTAACTACAATGGAGACTATAGGTAGCATGAACCAGCTTGTCCGGGTTGCCTGGTTGACAACAGGTTGAAGTAAGTAAGTTTGGGGGAGACGTGGGGATTTGCTGCACCAAATAAGTCCCCTTTCTCGAACACTAAGTCAGGGCTTCATAATGCATTGCCGTGATGTTGAGTGAGCCCTTGTCTGGCTTCGCATGGTTTGGGCTTATAACAAGCCGCAGTTGTGGCAGCAGCGGCGGTTCGATTGCCACTGGGGACAGGAACCCTCAACCCAAAAACCCTTAACCCCGAAACCCCAAAGGAGGCTTTACGGCTCAGTGCCCCCGACCCGACCCTCAGGTCTCGGATCCCCTTTACAATCCTAAACCCTAAACTCCAGGCTGTAGGGTTTAAGGTTTGGGGTTGGGGGTTGGGTTGAGGGTTTAGGGTTTAGGGTTGAGGGTTTACGTAACCCAGAAACCCAAGTCCTTTTTCGGGTTTAGGGTCTAGGGGTTAAGGGCTTTGGGAGTTAGACCCAGCACGCAAAAACGAACCTGCAACCTTGAACCCCCAAAGTTTCCCCGAGCAGAACGACCCCCAGGGTGGAGAAAAGCTGCCGTAGAACGCCAGCTCTGAAAACAGGTTTTCAAAACACGGCACCTGGGCCGTAGGTTCGGGTCCCCTACGACAGTGAATCCCCAAGGGCTTCGGTTCCAGTGTTCAGCGCCTGAACCCCAAGCATTGAAGGCATGTCGGGCAAACACGGCAGGTCCAAAATGCCGAATAAGCATCGGGTAAGTGGGCTTAGGCTCGTAGAAATGTCACAATGTAGTATTGGGAGGGAGGTGGAGGCGAGGCATACGACCACTGCGTGTATGCTCTTAGGGCCTAAATCTTCAGGCTTTTTAGGGCATTGGGTGCTTTCTCTATCGTGCGGGCCTTCCGCGACTGGGGCAAGATGGAAACGTGACCATCGGGTTTTCGGACATCCAGCTCAACGACAACAGAACCACACAACAAAAAACGATCCTAACATGAGTCCAATAAACCAATAAAGCTGAAGGGGGTAACATAGCGGCCTTCATAAGTGGAATAGGGTTTTGGGGTATATTACGGTATATTATAATACAACTCTAACAAGAAACGCACAGCAATAATATTGGCAATCTTCCATGTTAGCATTTGGGTGCTACTGGAGTTAGCACCTGTGCAAGATCGGGGTACATTTTGTTGGGCTTAAGCCCAAGTGCCTACCCCGGGCAACCCAACACCTCCTTTGAATATCAGGATATGAGGGCTCTGCGGTAAGAATATATTGCTGCTTTTCTATGAAATGTTGTTATTGTGCTTAGAAGCACTTGAAAAACTTTTCGTCAGGCTATAGGGTTCGGGGTTGTAAGATCGGCACGGGCATGAAGGACAGCACCAAGTAGAGGATCACCGTGAAGACTGATGCTGTCGTGTGCCTGCTCGGTTCTGCAATGACCCCAAGACACCACGAGGCGTTGACATCTGGAGAGGCGTTTTAGGGAATGGGGTCTCGGGCACTGCGCGTATGGCTAAAGGCAAAGGGTACAGAGTACAGAGCTTTGGGCTTAGGGTTTAAGATGCTGGTGCGAGCGCTCTTGACGGGCTCCCGAAGCCCTAAACCGAAAAGCTTGAACTCTAAACTGAGAAGCTTGAACCTCACCCCTACAGGCCGGCAGCCATAAACCCTAAACCCTAAACAATTCACTAAACGCTAAACATTAAGCCCTAAGCCCTGAACCCTAAGGGTTTCAACTTGACCGAAGCCTCTTCAAGCCCTTTCGGGGCCGAACGTGGTACCGGGCCCCTCAACCACCAGATATCCGATGGAAAGACTCTAAACCCTAACTCCTAAGCCCCCAAACTTCCAAAACCTTGAGCCCTGAGCCACCAGTCTTACCAGGACCCCCCAATGGCCCTTTAATGGAGCCCTTATGGTCCTTAATAGTTGGTGTTTAGGGTATATTAGAGGCTAGTTCGGGGGCTCTGAGTAGACCCGTCAAACCCAAAGGCCCGGCAGGACCCTTGAGGCTCAAAGGGTGCCTTTCGAGACTTAGGAGGGGGGTCAAGGTCACCCAGTCATGCACGCTAAGCCCTAAACCTTAATCCCTAACCCTAAACCCCAAACCCTAAACCCTAACACTCTTTGGTATCGAAATGCAGGGTTTAGTGTTTAGGGCTGCCCATATCCTCCGGAACTCTACGTGGAAGGGAGCAAGGGGCTGTTCTTTAGAGGTTTTGCTTGCGCTTCATGGTCACAATGAGCCAACCGATCTAGCAATGTATGTGGCTGAACAGGAGAAACAAGAATGATGGCAGGAATAACAGCAGTCGTATTCGTAATCATACATCAACTTTGTCATTTTGTCGAAGGTCACGAAGTCGTGAAGCCCTGAGCACCCCACATTCTAGCTCAAGCTTCAGCAGCTTGGGTCGTAATCAAGTTCGAGGTTTAGGGCCTCCTTAGACACCAGAAACTGCATACGCCCTCAACCCCCAACCCTCAACCCTAAATTGTCAAAATTAGGGTTCCTTTTTAGGTCCTTATGATACGGCACCTACTATTTAGGGTACCCAAAAAGGGACCCTGATTTTGACAACCACCCATCTAGAGCCCCCCAACTATCCTCTAATATACCCCAAATACCCGCTGTTAAGGACCATACGGGCTCTGTTAGAGGGCACTTGCCGGGTCCTGGCAAACCTCTAAACCCTAAACCCCTCAACCCTAAACCCTAAACCCCTATATAACCCCTAAACCCTAAACCCCTAAACCCCAAACCCTAAACCCCTATATAACCCCTAAACCCTAAACCCCTATATAACCCCTAAACCCTAAACCCCTATATAACCCCTAAACCCCTATATAACCCCTGAACCCTAAACCCTAAACCCCTAAACCCAAAAACCTAAACCCCTATATAACCCATAAAGCCCCTAAACCCTAAACCCCTATATAACCCCTAAATCCCTATATAACCCCTAAACCCTAAACCCTAAACCCCTAAACCCTAAACCCCTATATAACCTCTAAACTTTCAACCCGCAGGTTTTTCGCGTTGCTCGCAAAGTCGTCTCGGTTACCGGGACGCCCTGCCGGGCTCTGCTCGAGAAGGGCAGCTTGATCTCCCAGGAACTAGTCCATGGTTGGGATAGCTTAAAATATCTAAGTGTCTAATATAGGGGCCTTAAGAACGAGAGTAGGGTTTGGGGTATATATAATACTACAATCATAATAAGGAGCCCCCACAATAGTATAGGTAATTATTGAGGTCCCTCAAATTCAATGTCTATCCCTTCTTGGGTTTCAGTACCCATAAACATGCAACATGAAAGGAATTAGAGGCAAACATACGGTTCCCAAATAGGGCTTACGCCTTGAAAGCTGGAAAAGGCTTTGAGGTGCAAGGCATTGTATTCATGTAAGGGCTATAAAGGGATACTAAACATAGTTATTCCGATCCCATGTAAGTTAAGGCTCAGGGTTCAGTCTTTAAGGCTTGGGGCTGATGGGTCCCAAAACAGGGCGATCTAGAATGTTCTCACGATGCACACCAGAATCTGAAAATCGACGGCCTTATTGACCCTAAACCCTAGGCCATAGATCCAAAACTTAAACCCCAGAAACTAACCCTACTATGCTAAGGGTTCTTCACCGCGCCGATCTCCTGGGATGACGAATTCGGGCCAACTCGCGGATGGACGAAACGAGACTGAGTATATACAGTGCGGAAGTTAGACTTGGATATATCTCCTCACGGGCAAATGCCTTGGGCACTTTGCACGCAATAACCGGCTAGATCCGTTCGGAGGAGATGGAAGAGACTCTGGGACTTGACGGCTGGGTTTAGGATTTGGGGTTGGCACTCGGGGTTTAAGGTTTAGGGTTTGGGGTTTGCCCGAAACCCTCAACCCTAGGCCCTAAAGGCCCTAAAGGGTTCAAGGATCTTTAGTGCTTTGCGTTTTCGAATCTAGAGTTTGCTCTGTTACGAGTTAGCACCGACCTTGAGTTTCTAGGGTCTTGTAGGCTTCTACAGGGATCTTATAGATAGGCTTCTTGTTTCTTGCGGACCTCCTCCATGTCCTTCCACATTCCACGATGGCATCGCGCGTGAGCCGCATATTGCGACCCCAGGAACTCGAGACTGGAAGCTTTCTAGGGCTTATACTGTTCGGGGTGTTGGGTTAAGTGTGTAGGGTTTAGGGCTTAGGCTAAGTTTGGGCTTAAGAGGGTTTAGGGTTTAGGGCTTAGGGATAAGTTTGGCTAAATAAATGTGTTTAGGGTTTGGGGCTTAGGGTTAAGTTTGGGCTTAACACTGTTTAGGGTTTAGGGCTTACGGTTAAGTTTAGGCTTAAAGGTTCAGGGTTTAGAGTTCGGACTTTAGGGTTTCGCTTGGGGTTTAAGTTTGAAGGTTAATCCAACGGATCCACGGAGTGGTCCTGGACCCTAAACCCCAAACCGGTTTAGAGTTTAGGGTTTCTAAACCCTAAACCCTAAATCCAAAGACTAAGCTTCATTGCTACTTGACGACTTTCCTAAACCCCGGAAGCCTAGAATCAGGTACTTGGGAGCTTTGGGGTGTGGGTTTTGGCTTCGGGTTTTGTCAAACGTTTGGGTTTAGGGTTTAGGGTCCAGGGTTTAGGGTTAAACACTAAACCCTAAACCCCTAAACCCCAAACCCTAAACCCTAAACCCGCCCACCACCCTCTCCTACTGTGCTTAGGTGGCCGCTGTCGAGCGCCAGCGAGACCTTGGCAGGCTCTGCTGGGCTGCAGAGGCTGCCGACCACAACCGTTAGTGGTCGCCACCGTCCCTAATATAGTATAATACCCTAAACCCGGCAAAATTGCTGGCAAGAGGCCGCTCCGCCCCAACCCTTCACGACTTGTGGCGAGGGGGCCCCCCAACCCTTCACGACTTGAGGCGGCCTCCAACTGGACACGGGTGACCCTTCACGACGGGCGGAATGGTTCCCCAACAACGAGAGGGGTTGCCACGACCTGGGGCGGCCCAACCCTTCACGACTTGGGACCCTTCACGACTTGGAAGCCAAAGATCGGCAAATCAATGACAGGGCCGCTCGGCCCAGAACATACCCCCCCACACAAAACCTAAATTGCGACATCCAATTTGTTTGATGGTGTTCGCTGTTAACTAGACAAGGACTAGGTTCATTCGAAGCCAAAGATCGACAAATCAATGACAGGGCCCTTCGGCCCAGAACGTACCCCCGCGCAAACCCCAAAATGTGAAATTCAATTTGTTTCATGGTGTTGGCTTAGTTTTTGGCTGGCTCGGTTTTGGCTCGCTGTGAGTAGTGTTTGGGTGGCCTTGGGGTGGGCATGTCTGCATACTACTGCGCTCAGCTTACCTATGTCAACAACCTAAACCCTAAACCTTAAACGAACGGTTGGGTTTAGCGTTTAAGGTTGATGATTGTAGAAGCCGAAAGGCCTGGGCCCCTCCACAAATAAAGGGTTTAGGGTTTAGGGGTTTAGGGGAGGGTTTAGGGTTTAGGGTTTAGGGGTTTAGGGTTTAGGGTTTGGGGTTTAGAGTTTAGGGTTACCTGTAAAACTCACAAGAAGCAAACGCTACAGAAACGTAGTATCAAACAAATCCTCAGCCCTCGGCCCTAAGCCCTACCTGGGCCCGAAGAAACCTTGATCTTAGGGTTCGTTTTTAGAAGTCCTTACAACGGGAGGTCATTCGGGGTCCTAAACTCTAAACCGTAATCCCTACCCCGACACCCTGAACTCTGGCGTTAGGGCAGGCCCGAAAAAACCAAAGGCCGCGCAGGTCCCCAGGGAAAGGCTCGCGAGCATGAGTGTGAGTCGGCTTCGAGCTGGCGCTCAGCAAAGGTCCACATTTTAAAGTTTAGGGTTTAGGGTTAAGGGGTTTAGGGATTGGGGTTTAGGGGTTTTGGGGTTTAGGGTTTCAGAGTTTAAGGATAGGAATTGGGGTCGAGGGTTTTGTGGGATCTTATCGAGTTCGTATGGGGTTCTCGTAGCGGTTCTTATAGGGTTCTTGTGGAGTTCTTAGAGGATTCTTAGGGAGTTCCTAGAGGGTTCTGATGAGATGGTGCTTACCGCGCTCCACATGGCTCTTGTACTGTTACACAGAGCTCCATATGTGTTGTTTCGAATTCTCCAGGGTTCTTTCAGAGTTTCATACGGTTCGTTTAGGAGTATTCGTAGGGTTCTAGAAAACGGGCTCTATAAGGCTCTCATAGTTCTTATACATTTACATCTGTATACGTATATACATATACATATATGTACTCACTGGCCCAAACCCCAAAAAATAAAAGTTGAAACTTTCAGAACCGACTACCTTATAAGAACCCCAAAAAGTTGAAAAGTTGAGCTTACAGCCAATAAGTGTATATATAAGTCTTGAATGTTTCGTATTTAGTGTGTCAGGATTAGAGATTCTGGTGGGATAGCTTTGAGGTGTGATTTGCCAAGCATTTGGTAGGGTTTAGGTTTTGGGGACTAGGGCTTAGTACATTCCGTGGGTTCTGTATTGTTTGCCATCTTACAAGCCTGCAACCAGCAACTCAGAAGTGTACTGTGCAGGTACTGTTCACCAAGACTTGGGTGTTGCCGCCGGTAGCTGTTACCTATTGAAACTTTGATCCCAAAGCAAAACCCTGAACCCTCACGCCCAAACCTAAACCGCAGGCTTAAGGGTTGAAGATTCCGGCCGTTTGCACCGAAGACCAAATTTGCTGAACCCCGGGTTGTTCAGTCGCAATGGTGGAAAATCCAGATCGGCGTCCTTCTCCAAGGAGAGGTCTCAGAAAGCAGGCCCTAAACCGTACCCCTGAACCCTAAACCCCACACCCTAAAACCCCAAACCCTGGACTAGACCCTAAGACCACAGAGAAGGAACCCCCTATTCTTCAGGAACTCCCGCATCACCGCTTGCAAGAACGCCGGATTGTAAGAGTTTCTTCAGAGGTTTCTACAGGGGTCACTCTGGCGTTCTACGAGGTCGAGGGTTTACTAGGTGGGGCTTTTAAAGCCTTTGAAAAATATTAGTAAATAAGATCCTCTTAAGCCCAATAATAAGGGAAGAAATAAAATGTCCCCAAGCCCTACCTAGGTTCAAGGTTTAGGATTTCGGTTTAGAGTTTGGGGGCCAGGATGCCTTGGCATAGATTAGATTTGTGTAGGAGTTGACAATGAACCGTCGCAGAGGTTTAGGATTCGACCCAGAGAATACGCTAGTTTCTGATAGCGCAAAGACTTTTATTTAATGGGAAAGCCATGGATAATACTCAAGTTGCAGCAAAGTCCAGTCTAATTACGCACGCCGCTAGAATGGGATGTGGGAAAGGGGCAGTCAATATTGCAGGCTCCATAGCGAACATCCGTAGCGAAACCTTTAGCCGCCCAGGGTTCCTAGTTCATGGTTGGGATAGGATTAAAAATTTAAATTTCTATTCCTTATTGGCTTTAAGTACCCATAAAAATGTAAAATGTTACCCATCTATGACAAAGGTTCAATGTCTAGGGCTTATTGACTCCGGGATGAGATGCGCGAAATAATGATCAAAGTATGTGTACCCTTCGCAACAAGGAAACTACAGCACGAGATAATGGCAACCAACTTGCTACATTCCATCTGGGAGCTGCTAGATCCCTCCAACAACTCTGCAAAACCATACCAGTTCAAGGATACAAACGGCAGCCTCTCAGTATGTTCAAACGACTTGGCAGACGGGTGTCGTTTGCATGCGTCTTCAAACTCTCAAGCCTAAACCCCTGCGCATTTCAGCCCGAATCCTAAAACCCGAACCCACCAAACCCGAAAATCCCTTCAGAAGCCCAGCAAGAAACTCTGAAACCCGGTACCCTAAGGGTCCAAGTACATAATTATCATATACTCTCCAACATCGTAACCTACATAACTACTCTCCGAAACCCAAGTACCTAATTATTGGGTCCTGTGGACCCTCAGAGTGTACATCCCCATGGGTTTCGACAGTTTGGGGATCGGTGGGCTGCCGGGCTTAGGGTTCAGCGCGCCTTCAGCTGAAATCACGTAACGATCCTAGCCTACCCATAGGCCCCAAAGTAGTTCCTTTTTGGGGTTCATATTTAGAATTCTATAAGGTAGTCCCAAAAAGGAACGGCCTATGGGTAGGGTCTAGTCTGGACGACCGTTCCGTTGGCATGTAACAGAGTGACAGGAAGCTAAAGGACGCGGTTCGGGGTTTTCGCTATTCTGCTACTTGGTCCTGGCCATCATTCTCACCTGAATGAACAAACACCTGCTTTTACCAAATACGGCTTCCCTGGAGCATACTATCTGCGATCACAGGGAAACTCTGGCAGGAAAGAAAACTTAGCACGCGGCGATCGCTGTATAAAGGTAATCCCGGTAATCCCTAAGCTTGACAACCCGAGACAGACAGACAGACAGACAGACAGACAGTTCCTCGGAATAATAGAATAATCGTAGCAAGAAGAATACTGTGAAGTCGCTGGGTTTAAACCCTAGGAAAAGGGTTCCTCAGAGCAGCCTCAAGGCAAGTTTCAGGTTTAGAGTGAGGCGTCTTGCAAGCTTGTTCTCCGTGAGGGAAAGCACAGAAGGGACCGCTAGCACTCTCTTTTGAAAGGGCTGCCGGTTCCCAGTCCGCTCAGGGTCTAGGCGCTGATTATTATGGGATTTAGAGGTGGAGGGGTTTAGGCCCTAGGGGGGTTTGGATTTAGGGGTTTAGGGGTACAGGGGTTTAGTTTTTAGGAGGTTTAGTGTGCCACTGCAACAGCGGGTCAATTGCGAAAGCCGTCTCACTTCTTGATGGTTCGGGCGGGAGGATTGGATCTTAGGGTTCAAGCGGATTCAGGGCTCCTTACGGTGCAGAGCTTCAGTTTGATTGAGGGTTGGGCACAGGGCGTCAGGGTTTTGGAGTTTGGGGTTCAGGCTCGGAACGGCAGGTCCTTGTCGCCGCATGGGCGTCAGCAGCAATGGTATGCCGGCCACTGCAGTGCAGAAAAGTCCCGGCGAAGCTGTGCCCAGGTCGACGCACGAACTCTGCTGTTGCACGGTCGCCTCGACGATCTATGAGTCTACTATAACGAGCATTGAAAGTCGAAATAGGACTTTGGGCAGTTTCTGGTACACTCAAGGAACTCCAAGGAATCAAGGAACTCCAAGGAATCATGCCGGCAATTGCTCCGACTCTATACTCTATATTAGGCGGCGCAGCAACTTGCACGACTTGAGGTTAGCTGGAAAGTACTGTGACAATTTGAGGGCTTAGGATTTAGGTTTGGGCTTCAGGATTTAGGGATTGTAGGCACCTCTTGCATGAGCTGAGAGGGAAAACTACCCGCTAAAAAGGTGCCGGGTCTAAGAATTGAAGTTCGGGAAGCTTCGACGAAACCCTAAACCCTAAACCCTAGACCCAAACCGTCTAATCTCAACCCTCAAGACTCTAAACACGCTAAACCCCAAACCCCTAGAGGCTGAATAGACCCTAAACCCTAAACTCTACACCCTAAACCCTGTAGCCCTAAACCCTCAACCAAAAAACCTACACCCTAAACCCTAACCGTGGAAGTCGTGAACCCTAGGGCCCTTACATGCCCAGAGCTCTACTTCGGAACCCGAGACTCCAGCAAACGCCCCCATATTTCTCAGCCCGCTGGGTTTAGGGTGGCGGGTTGAGGGTTTAGGGCTTACGGGTATTACGGGTTTGGGTTTAGGGTCTTGAGTTTAGGGTTTAGGGTCATATAACCCTGAACCCCAAATATGGGCGAGAAAGCCCAAGGAAAGGTGTGCAGAGTCCATGCACGTTTTACTGGTGCGAAGGATGGGACGCAAGGAGCAGTCGGGCCGTTCAAGGTTTCGGAAATAGGATCTGAAGGGAGTCGTAACGTAACCTGGTGGTAACCGTAGAGTAAACTCATGGTATTATAAAGTAGTATAGTAGCCTTATGGTAACCTACTAACTAGTACCCTTATAGTAAGATGAAGACAGGAGAAACGCTGCTGTAGATCTCCAAACTCGGATCTATAAAGACACGCCCCGAATCTGGAACAAACACCCCTGGAAGCCTGAGGATGCAGGCTAGGGTTTCGGGTTTAGGGTTTAGGGGAACATGCGGTTCAATCATAATCAGTGACATGATACAACTATTCAGGGACATGTCGTCATCCTTCCTTGAGGACGCGTCGGTAGTGTCCCCGTAGAGCATTTCAACGTAGTTTTCCAGGGTCATCACCACAGCAGAAAACTAAAAGCAGCCACTACAGGACCCTGACGAACTTATCAAGAGAGGCCAATCCTCCCTGCATGGCTGTCTGCAACGGTTTCCTATTGTGGTGCCCGGTGATGTCTTTCGAGTCCCCTGAACCCTAAAACGCTCAACCTGATGCTATAGGGGCCTGAATAACTAGAATAGGCTTTTGGAGCCCATTATACTACAATTATAATAAGGAACCCCCAAACTAGTCTAGATAATCATTAAGGCCCCTGTAGTACCCTGATTCTTTCAAGCTCAAAAAGTTGCCTTGTGGGTTCGTAGGGTGCCTAGAGCTCCAGGTCTCCCGAAAAGCTGCGAGTTCAGGGTGTAGGGTTTTTAACATATGGGTGGTTGTCAAAATTAGGGTCCGTTTTTGGGTCCCTATTATAATACGGCACCTATTATTTAGGGTACCCAAAAAAGGACCATAATTTTGACAACTACCCAAAAAGCATGCTACGACGCCTGCATGCACAACCCGGGGCCCCACGGCTTGGGGGAAAATCCGAAGACTGTCTGACTGAAGCTCGGAAGCCTTCTTGCTCCTTCCGACCATAAGCGTTAAACACTAAAGAACACGTCCCACCGAGGCCCGCTCGCTCGGATGCCGTGCAGCACCGCTGCCCACGTGTCACGTGACCGGTGGCTGCGGTGCGAACGGCAGCGGCGGCGGTGGCCGAAGGTTTCCGGAGGACTGCTGCGACTCCAAAGATCTTGTGGACCGGCCCATGGTCGCCCTGGGCTCTTGGATCAATATATGTGCGCACGCACTTGTATATGCAGACATCCGCACATACCAAATGTATGTGTATATATATATATACATATGTATATATGTAAGTGTGTGTGTGTGTGTTTATGTATGTATATATGTCTGTATGTGGGTGTGTGTGTGTGTATGCATGTATGCATGTATGCATGTATGCATGTATGGATGTATGTATTTATGTATGTGTCGTGTCGTGTCGTGTCGTGTCGTGTCATGTCATGTCATGTCATGTGATGTCATGTCATGTCATGTCATGTCATGTCATGTCATGTCATGTCATGTAGTGTATCTGTTTATGCACGTATGGTATGCATGCATGCATGTATGTGGGTAGGTATGTAAGAGAATATGCAATTATGTACTTATGCAAGTACGGGCGCATGTAAGTTATGTCCGTATGCAAGTAAGTAAGTAAATAAGTAAGTAAGTCAGTCAGTAGGTAAGCCCAGCAAGTAAGGAAGTACGTAGGTAAGCAGGTACGTATGTATGTATGCATGTATGTACGTATGTATGCCTGAAGGTAGGCAGACAGGTAGGCAGGTCGGTCCGTGGGAGGATGGGTTGGCAGGTACGTAGGAGCTGAGTAGGCAGGGGGTATGGAATTAGGTCCCAAAAGGCCCCGAAGTCGAAGGATTTGGGGTTTTAGGGGCTTCGGATTTAGGATGATGTTTAGAGTTCAGGATCTAGATGATAGTTCCTTAGAGCAGGAGGACACAGGAGTTTCCGATCATTCTGGGGTGTCCAATCCGGGTCTACACACTTGGGTCCCGTAAGTTTCCGAAGCTTCGCACTTGGAGGCGGCTCATGAAACTTAGTGAGGTAAAGGGTTCCTTAGGGGCTTCCTTAAAGGGGCTCTATAACGGATCCATACGGGGTTTAAGGGTTTAGAGTCTACTTAAAGGTTCACGGGACTTCGTAGATACAGTTATGAGTATGTACCTCAATTGAGGCTGTAAGTACTTGCAATCATAGCTACCTTCCTTGTGACCCTAGCTACTAAGTCCTATGAACCTTCAAGTGTTCTACCGGCTTGATGTGATGCTTGCACCAAACATAGATCATCCCTTCGCCCAGACCCACAGCCCCCTTGGGGTTTGAGGTTGGGGTTAGGGCTGAAGCCAATGAACAAGATCACATTGTCTCCATAATAAGGGATACAGTAGACCCCATAAAGTTGGAAACCGGATTAAGGCCAAATAGTGCTGGGATTCCCTATACATTACTCTTAAGGATTGAGGCTATGGGGTTTCCAACTTTTTGGCTTCTGCTTTATACTAATCTTTTTCGAAGATACTTAAAGAATGCGAAATGTGTCGGTGTATGATTAGGGTTCAGGGTGTAAGGTATCTTACTTCCCCGGGAGAAGTGAGAACCGTAGTTTTCTTGTCCCAAAGCTCGCCTATAACCAGCCATGAACCGTGGGTTTACAGAAACCAGGATGGAGTTTCCGCCCTGGTCATGCAGACTCCGTGGTCAAAACGTGCCTTTTCCCAGGGCCCTGAATTAGGTTTTAGGGCCCTCGCTTCCACAACTCTACAGTAAAGGATTCATTTGAACCTCTGCAACATCAAGACTTGCGTAAACCCCCGAAACCATGAACCCCGTAAGCCCGAATCCCCCCCTCTCTGCACGTACGCGTATATGGGAGATTCCGAAAATTAGGGGTACCTTATTTTGGGGTCCTTATAATAAGGATCCTACTATTTACGGTACTATATTAGGGTCCCCAATTTTCGGAAACTCCCATATGTATACAGTCCATATACACCATGCCACTCAAAACCTTGAATTGAATGCACAAGGTCAACCCTAAATCCTAGCAAGGTACACCCTAAACCCTATCCCGGGCCCCCGACGCCCGATCGAGGCGGGGCGAGCGAGGGATAGGCTGCTTGTCCAGGACCCCCGTGTTGAGATCCCGGGTGCGTCTGGTTCAGGGTGCAAGGTCTTTCGGACAGTAGGTTTCGGGTTTAGGTTTTAGGGTTTAGGGATCAAGGTTTAGGCTGTGGGGTTAAATTAGGGTTTAGGGATTAGGGTTTAAGCTTAAACCCAGTTTTTGAAGAGCCCTAGCTGAACCCTAACCGGACCTCGGACAGGGTTTCGTTCTTGGCTTGGCGCTGTTTTGGACTGGGGGCCTTATTTGGATGGACAAGACCCTGCATTTTCAGCGCAGGTTTGCACCAACCCAAAGCCCAAAACATCAGGTACTGCAGCGTTTTCCATACCAGCCGAACAGGTTTGGGGTGCATGAACAGGGCTTGGTGTGGAGGCACCAGATTTGGGGGGGGTTCAGAAAACAAGCTTCGCGATTTAAGACGGTTCAATTTTTGAGTTGTGCATGCTTCAGGGTTTGGGGTGGGCGTCGAAATATAGTATCAAGCGTTCAGGATGTAGCATTTTGCGAGGGTCCACCCACCCCATTTTTCTGTGCAAAGACTGCCGTGCTTTGAATCAATGAAGTTTCTGAAGATCCGAGCTCCACTGAATCCCTGACCACTCGAGCTTCCCTTCAGGTTTTAGGGTTTAGGGTTGGGTTAGGGTATAGGGTTCTTCCGAAGACTCGATCTTCTCTGACTGATCCGAAGACACGCTTCACAGCATGACACTTCGCAGTTGTTCAGGTTTAGCGTCTGTGGGCTTAGAGGCTGCTGTATAGGGTTTAGGGCTTCCGGCTTACGGCCAGTAGGTAGGACTGCTAACATGTTCATGTGTCCGCTATATAGACATGATTCTTTCAAGATTCCGAAGTCTGGGACATCATATAAGGGTTTACAACTTACCTTTGGTTAGTAGGGAATGGAGGGATGGGGTGCAAGTATAACTACTATTACTACCATTCTTCCATTCCCTACTAACCAAAGGTAGGACAAAGGGTACGTAGAGGCTTTCGGGGCTTGGGCTTTGCCAACCGGGCTTTCACTTCAGGGTTCGGGGTTTGGTGTGTTGGGCTCTTGGCTGAAGGCATCGGACTTCCAGCATACAATTTAGGGTTTAGGGTTTAGGGTACAGCGCAGGAAAATTGGATCCCAGGACAGCGAATGGTTTGGGGTTAGTGCTTCAGATTTAGAAATAGAATGTGCTTGTACTGGTACTTCTTTCTCATACTACTAACTGCTACTGCTACTGCTACTACTGCGATGACGAAGACGACTACAAGCACGACTGTTCCTCCGCTGACACTGCTGCTTCTAGAGCCACTGCCGCTCTTACTCCTGCTACAGTGAACGTCCTGAGCCCCTAACTTCGGCCGGATTCACAAAATTCAGGTTTCACTGATTCGTTTTTGGGCTGGGTACCGCGGCCATTTTGGCTCAAGGCACACGCTGTGTCTAGATAGGAACATGAATAAGAACCTCAACCTACCCTAACTTCTCAGCTGGACAATTTGGAGGTAATGGTAGCTAAGAACCTTAGGGTAAGCTACTATCGCGGACTGGGGTTCTTATACAGGGATTTCACTGTACTTGTGAAGGCTCAACCATGTGACTGGCTAAAACACGAAACATGCTGAAACCATCAACGCAAAGGCTCCAAGCTCAACGGCCTGCACTGACGCTGGCTAGGTTTAGGGTCCTGGGTCCAAAACCGGAGATGTATAATCAAAAGAAACCCTAGACTCCAAACTCAAAACTTCAAACCACAACCTGTCATCTCGAATAAGCCCTAAAACCCAAACACTAATCCCGTTCCCGGTGCCTGGCGGCACTCGTACGAGCGATCCCGGGGTGAGAAGGCACACTCACGACTCCTGCAGATGGAGGGTTTAAGAATTTACTGTGATTCAAGGTTATACTATATAGAGGCCGGAATAATTACCAATGTTTTTCTGAGGCCTCCTCAATACCATTATATACTATCATGTTCCCGAAAACCCTATTCTCATTATTAAGGCCTCTACAGTATAGAACCCTATTATAGATCCCTTGTAGAACCCCTTGAAGGACCCTTTAAAGGAACCCTATAAGGAACCCTACTCTCTTTATTAAGGCCTCTACCTTCGGGTTCGGAGCTCGTCCCACAGCCTCGACCCTAAACCCTAAGCACTACAGTAGAAGCCCAAAAGTTGGAAACCCAATAGCCTCAATCCTTCAGAGGAAGGTATAGGGAATCCCAGCACTATTTGGCCTTAATCCGGTTTCCAACTTTATCGGGTTTACTGTAAAACCCTAAACCCTAAACCCTATAGATCCTAAAACCCTTAAACCCTATAGATCCCTAAACCCTAAACCCTATAGATCCCTAAGCCCCTAAACCCTATAGATCCCTAAACCCCTAAACCCTATAGATCCTTAAACCCTAAACCCTATAGATCCCTAAACCCTAAACCCTATAAATCCCTAAACCCTAAACCCCGATCCCTAAACCCTAAACCCTAAACCCTATAGATTCCGGAACCCTAAACCCTAAACCCTATAGATCCCTAAACCCTAAACCCTAAACGCCGACCCCTAGACCTCACAAGCCCAGAACACGATCCCAACATCTCCAAGAAAAAGAGGCTCGAAGCCCGAACCGAAACCCCGAGACGAGGGCTCCTTTAAGGGATCCATAAGGGATCTATAGGGTTTAGGGTTTAGGGTTCAGGGATCTATAGGGTTTAGGGTTTAGGGATCTATAGGGTTTAGGGTTTAGGGATCTATAGGGTTTAGGGTTTAAGGGATTCAAATATCGCTTAAATATACCGTAAATCAGACTAGGGATCCTACCATAATTTCAGGTATATTCCTTAATTAAGGGAGGTTGGAGTCTGTGGGTACCCTGAACCCCTTCAAACCAAACCTGAAAAACAAAACACGCCAAAGACATATCCCGCTCGGAGGTGGTTTAGGGTTTAAGGGTTCAGGGGTTTGAAGCCTTCCAAAGCACTCCTGGTTCGTTTCAGTGGTCTTTGGGAGAAGGGGGGTGGGGGGTCTACAGGAATAGGGTGTAAGGTACATATAAGCATCTGAATGGTTGCAAGCAGCCTGGCAGCCACGTCGCAGGGTTTAATTTGTGCAAGTCAAGGGCCCTCCCTGCCAAGTTTTCTTGCTAGTCGAGCTTGTGAGGAGACTCACCATCCTCTGGCAGAAGGAATCCGATGGACTCCAGTCGTTGATGAATCCCCATCACGGCCTACTGGTAAGCAAAACACTACTACTACCTGTAGCGGCAGCATGAGTATGGACCAGGAAGTTACATGTCGAGGGCTAGCTTGGTACAATAAGCACGTATATCAGGAAGCCCTATGTTAAGGCAGGAACTATACGAGTTTCTGTTCGACTCCCCTCTTCAACTTCTCCTCGCAAACCCTAGACTGAACCCTAAACCCTGAGTTCGAAACCCTAAACCCTACATCCTAAACCCTAAGCCCTGAACTCAAATCCTCAAAGCTGAATCCTAAACCCTAAAGCCTAAACCCTAAACCCTTTAAAGGAATGGTTCTCCTCGGACAGGAGGTTCGCCATCGGCAACACCACCCTCATCTTTCACGTACATCTGCTTGAACAAACTACCTCGTCTCTGGGGGTTGAGGAATTCGGGCTCTTCGAGCGGTTTAGGGTTTAGCGTTTAGAGGTTTAGGGTTTTTCCGGTTTAGACTTCGAGTTGTGCTTTAAGGCTTAAAGGGGCTCATTGGGTCTGCATGAGCGTCTGGCAAGCTTTTCGGGGATTATGGGGTTCTCTCTTCTGCCCCCCCCCCCCCCCACCACTTCCTGGCATTCCCGCAGACCCAGCCCAAACCCGAAACCCAGGACTGCGCCCAAAGCAAATCGCTGGTAATCACACGTCACAATTTCCCATCGAATGGCCCGGTCGAGGTCTCGTATAGAAGGCAACCAGAACGCCCAAACTCCCTTTGCTTACGAATTATTGTTTCGGGCTTCAAAAAGATCCTGGTCTAAGGCTCCATGACTTCGGGGGTACTGGGCCCTGGCATGACTCATTCCTAACAACTCGGATGAAGCACCAAAATCGCGAACGTCAAGACCCAGTAAAGCAAGCATCCTCTTTAAGGGGTCTGTATACTCAGGATCTCACCAGTTAGAGCCAGGGCCTATATTGAGGGCTCGTTCTTTTCTCGCGGAATCGGTCTCTCAAATTACATCACCCTAAACCCTAAACCCTAAACCCTCAACCCTAAATCCTAAACCCTAAACCCTCAACCCTCAACCCTAAGCCCTAAACCCTAAGCCCTAATTGTTCAGCACAGGCACGACGATCACGGAAACCTGTCAAGGAAGCACTAGAATCGGAGTCCAGACGTTTGCTTCGACCTCGGGACAGGCGGTTTAGGGTTTAGGGTTTAGGGTCAGGCTTCGGGTTTAGGGCGTGTTAAAGGGCCTTTCTTGCTAAGCTAACTACGTCTACATATTGGCACTTGAAGTACTTTGGCGGGTACTCAAAGTATAGGATTGCATTTGCCTGAAAAGCTGTTGTTCTGCTTGGTTGCAACTCTAGTTACAATACAAACCTCAAGTGCCGGGTTTCATGCATGGGTCGAAGTGCCGGGTTTCATGTATGGGTCGGAATGAGAAGCAGCTGTGTGCCCTTGTAGTCCCTTTGTAATTACAGTAGACTATACACTATGCGCCTAAACCTTTTGCTGATTACTAAGCCCCCTATATTCACGGCTTCAAGTTCAGAGCATATGGTCCAAGGCCACGGATAGAGGCCACCACATCTACGCGTGCGAAAAGCCTGATACAATCAAAATCCTCATAGAGACTTGCACAATAAAAGCAGCAAAAGCTTGATAACATCTTATATCTCTTTAGTTGCAGGGATCTGCGAAGAGCTCAAGTCTTTGGGGCTCCAAACTTTCTCTAACTCTAACCTTTGGCACAGGACATCGGACTTGGCGTACCGCGACGTCCAGCTGCTTAGGGTGGAAGTTCAAGGGTGCAAGGGTTTAGGGTTAGGGGTTTAGGGTTTAGGGTTTAGGGTCGCTTCAAGGGCAAATCTTGTCCGGCCACTACCCTACCGCACGCTTGCAGGCTTGGCTTCACGGACGAACCATAAACCAAATTAACCTCTAAACCCGGAAGCCTAAATCTAAACATAAACCCTAACACCTCAAAACCTAAATCGACAATGTCCCCCGAACCCCATGTCAGCCCGATACCCAAGATCCCTACACCCCAGAACCCCAGCTCGCCTTTCAAGCCCCTTAGCCCCAAAACTTAAAACCTAAAATCTTTTTCCTACACCCCAGAACCTCAATCCCAAACCCAAAACCCTCAACCCTAAACCTTAAACCGACAAAACAACGACACCCTCGACCCGAGACCTCAACCCTTCCGGTGCAGCCCGCGCCACGTCTCACAGGGCTGGGCTTCGGCTCGGAGAGTAGGACTTCAAGCCTTTGAAAAGCCTCGGTTCAAAGTCTTTGCTTTGGTTACTTCAGGGTTTAGGGCTTCATGGGTTTAGGGTTTAGGGTTTAGGGTTCAATTTCTTTGCTTCGTTTACTTGTAGTGTTTCCCAGAAAGTTGGAACATGAGTTTAGAATGACATCCTCTATACTTTACCTTAAGGGCATGAGGATATTGATGTTCCAACTTTCTGTCTTCTACTGTAAGGGTTTCGGGTTCACTGTTCGGGGTTCAGGGGCTGTCACGAAGGGGCTTATAGGGCTTCGTAAGGATTCCAGAAGGGTTGTATGGGAATCTATCAGGTCTCAAGCGTTTCACACATGGTGTATGCGGGTTCTTGGTTTCTTTAAGAGTTCAGGGTCTAACCCACGATACTGGCATAAAGCATCACGAAGAAGAGGGCGGTTGGATTTAGCCTGGGACGAATTGGAGGTAAAACGGTGGGTTGAAGGCATCGGTTCAAACATTTAGGAGTTTAGGGATTTTACGCGTATTAATGTAGGTTTGGGGCTTAGGAGTCACGGTTCAGAGGCTCATGCAGGGGTGTTCGGTCTTCTTCCTTTAGATGTTATATGATAAGATTCGGGGTTCAGGACTTGTGTGGCTTTGGTAATATTCATAAACAGGAAGCTCTTGAACCAAGTAAATGAACCTGAAACTCCAAATCCCCTAAACCCCAAACCCTACGAATCTCGCAAATAAAGTAAAGCAAAATCAAGAACTTTAGGGGCTGCCTTTGTGAACCCTGAGTTGCAAGCCCCTTTAAAGCAACACACCCGAACACGGATAAGCACTCCATGAACCCCTTCTAGACCCGAACAAGACCCTTAGGCGAATTCTTGCTTGACCCCTAGTTTTCCAGTAGCTAGTATATTCCTTAAAACACCTAACAAGGACCAAACATCTACACCTAGCCGAGACCCTACGCCCTACACCCTAAACCTCAACTAACCCCTAAGCTCTATTCCTTGAGCAAAACCCCTAAGCCCGCATCCTCCGTCTCCAAAATGCCCTGTAGAGAATATATGACAAATTCACATATATATATATATGTATATATATATATATATTATATAGAGAGAGAGAGTTCCATTAGATGGTGTACTGAAGATCCTTCTACGCTGTCAGGAGTATTCCGTAGTTGACGGGTTTTGGAGTATCCCAAAAACCAAAAACCTTCAACCCAAATCTTTAAACCCAAACCCTCAACCCTAAACCCTAAACTTTAAACCCAAGCCCTCAACCCTCAACCCTAAACCCTAAACCCTAAACTTTAAACCCAAACCCTCAACCCTCAACCCTCAACCCTAAACCCTAAACTTTAAACCCAAACCCTCAACCCTAAACCCTAAACCCTAAACTTTAAACCCAAACCCTCAACCCTAAACCCTCAACCCTAAACCCTAAACCCTAAACCCTAAACCTAAAACCCTAACTCTCAACCCTTAAACCCTGCAAACCCTAACCCTAAACCTTCAAGCCAACTGCTCCTTGCAGCTCTGGGAGCCTAGGTTCCCCAGTAGCCCCTGAATAATTACCCTTTTTCCTACTATTCGGTTTTAATAAGGGAACCCAAAAAGAAAAAGGGTAAAAGGGTACTACTGGGGCACCTAGAATAACCGTGCATCCTAAACCCTGAATTCAACCCAAAAGTCGGTTTTGAGCTAGAGTTCTCTCAAAATCACTTACCTGTCCAGTATCTTAGGGGAACTAAAGGTCAACCCTTGGGATCACATAGGGATTATAGTACCCCAAAAAGGTTAAAGGTTACCTACTCTACTACTAAGATCCTTGCAGCTCTGGGAGCTTTTCGAAGCCCCTCGCCAACCTCGAAGTCGGTGTCGTTCAAGGAGACCTGGCTGCTTTGGGCTCAGGAATTTGTGGTTTAGGGTTTAGGGTTTTTTGTGTGTGCTTTTAATCATAGGGACCCTTAGGGGGCTAGGGGGAGGGGGGCAGGGGACTTTATTTCAAGGTCATACTCTCGGTCCTAGTTTGTCTGTGTTTTAGATGGGGCTGCTTTCAAACTGCGTGCGGCTAGAATATGGGGCCAGTGTTTAGGGTTTAGGGCTTGGGGTCTAGGGGTTTCGGGTTTAGAGTTTAGCACCTTGGGGTTTGGGTTTTAGGGTTTGCTGTTTAGTTTTACAAGTGCCTATGAGTTCTGAAAGGTTTTTCAGTACGAGTTTTGTAGGTTTAGGGCGGGCTCTGGAATCTACGTCTACAAGGATGACTTGAGCCTCGAGGCTTTTCTACCAAAACCTCAAGGTGTTCGGGTTTAGGTTCTAGACTCTAGAGTCTGGGAGTATGCACTAGAGTAGTCCTTCCACCGGCAACCTACCTTCCCAACAAGAGAGATACATGACCACCAAACACCGAGCAAAAAAAAACTAGATGGGTGGCTGTCGAAATTAGGGTCCCTTTTTAGGTACCCTAAATAATAGGTGCCGTGCTATAATAGGTACCCCAAAAGGGATCATGTTTTTGACAACCGCCCATATACCTAATTATCCTAAAGCCTAAACTCCCGACTCCGAACTCACCTTCTAGGCCCCAACCCAAAAACCAAAACACCCGAACGCTAAACCCCAATTTCCATCACAACACACTCCAGGCCCTAAAACCGCCAAACAGATCTCCGTTAGTGGGAAAAGCAACATGGCTTCTATAATACCCTCTAACAGGCTGTTGCCTACATCAGCTCTATCTTGAACTGTGAGGAACAAAAACTGCAAGCAAAAAACTAAACCCGGAAACCCACGGTCCGGCTCCCTTGAGAAGGAAAACCTGCAGGAACGCGCACTAAAAAACACAAAACCTCCAAGACAAAAACTTCACCCTGAACTGAAATCGTAAACAGCCCAGCCTAGACCCTATAAACGTATAAGCCTTAAACCCAAAATCATAAATAACTCTCAACCCTGAACTGAAGAAGACAACCAAAGCCTCAAACCAGCAAGCCACCTCTAGCTTCTCTGCGGTGGCTTTGAGCTCCGCCTCGAGAATCGCGCATCCGGAGGTGGGACACAGCAGTAGAGAACCAAAAGAAAGACTAAGTGTTCTGTTTAGGGGCTCCTAGAAGGATTCTTGTAAGAACCCTAAACCCTAAACCTTACAGGAACCCTTACAGTGTAAGGGTTACTGTAGGGATCTGGGGTTTGGGATTTGGTGGGGGGGTGGTTTGAATGAGCGTGCGGGTCTGGGTTGAGGGTTGGGGGTTGGAAACCCTAAACCAACGAAATAAACCCTCAACCCTAATCCCTATATCAACCCTCAGCCCTAAACCCTAAACCCTCAACCCTTATCCCTACATAAAGCCTCAACTCTCAACTCTAAACCCTAAACCCTCAACCCTCAACCCTTATCCCTACACAAAACCTCAACTCTCAACCCTAAACGCTTGACAATCAGAATAGGGCTGAAGGGGTACTGTAGCATCCTACTTAAAAAACACTATCCGGCCGGCACAAAATTCTATGAATCCGTCAACATCCTCTAACATGTAATAAACCCTAACACCTCCGACCCAGGGCCCCAAACCCTAAACCCTACACCCCCCTCAAAGGGACCGGCCTCCAGTGAAGAGGCCGTGCCCTTTTCTGCTTTTTCCTGATGGCCGAAGAAGCGTTTAGGGCTTCGGGCCTAACGGGGTTTAGGGCTTAGGGCTTATAGGATTTAGGGTTTAGGTTTTTCTAGGGTATTGAGGATTACAGTGAGGGTTCTATCAGAGTTGCTACAAGGAGGGAATTCGTGGGTTTGAGGTTGCGGGTTTAGGGCTTTTCGGGTTTGGCGTTTAGGGTTTAGGGCTCGGTGTTTCGGGCTTAGCGTTTATAGGTTTGTGGCTTCTCTCTGCTCTCTTGGAACCAGAAGCACGTACCTGGGTACTTCATTTCGGATCCTTGGAATCACAGTCCAACAATGTCGCATCCATATTCCGTTGGGTTGCCTGGCTTTCCAGTAGCGCTTAGGATGCGGGAGGGCTACACATTTTTGGGGCTCATTACACTATATATTTTAAGTATAATAAGGAACCCCCAAAAATCGTATAGGTATTTACTTAGGCCCCTATAGCAACCCCAAACTGCAAAGCTGAACCCCGACCTCTCCTCCCCAGCTGCTGTCAAGTCCCCTGGGCCTTTCATCCATGGGTTTATGAAGACAATCGACTCCTTAAGCTGTCTATGCTAGTGGCTAATGTTGTCCAAGTTTCGGGTCTTCACAGTTTTCGGGGTAAACGAATGTTCTAGGATATAGGTTAGGGACTGACGTCAAACTCAGAACAGCATGCTTGAAGCAAAGCCTGAGACACTTCCTAGTCAACCACAGGGGAAGACTCGGTGAGACCGCACCGCACGTTACACTACAAGAGCTGGTAGTTGTTACGACGAGCCCTGAACAAGGGCACGCGAAAATCCTGCTGGATTCCGGCGGTCTTCAACACCTCAAGACAAAAACTACCAAACTCCAAACTAATCACACAACAACTTAAACCCTCACAGCCCCAACCCCACCTACACCCTGAACCTGAAAAACAAACTACATCCTAAGCCCTACGCCTGGAACCCTAAACCCTAAACAGCCCTTTCAAAGTCTACACCCTAAACCCAAAACCCTGAACCCCTAAGGCCCTCAAAAGATGGGATGAAGGTATGCATTTCCATCAGACTCACGTACAGCAAGCAGACTTTAGCTGACTTCCTTGGAGCCAGGATGTTGCCGCACGTCACCTCGTCATGATATAGGGTGCAAGTCACTCGGCCGCCATCGCTAGAAAGCGCTCGCTCCAAAACCAAGCTCCATTCCTGGGACGTCCTTGCCGCTTCCTGCAATAACTCCCCAAGATTGCCCAAGCAGAAACGAACTGTGTCGCCAGTCAAGGTCGGCAGTTCGTGTGTCGTGAAGCACTAGAAACAAGGCTCGTTGAGCTCTGCCATCAACTGGCGAAGGTGTAGGCAGGTCAGCAGTCGTCGGCAGCAGCGCTTTAATCATATGGCAGGCTGAGCAGTCTTGCTGATGCAACACATTCTGCAACTTGATCTCTCTAGTGGTTCTGGGCTCTGAGGGCATTGCGAACAGTAGGGACAAAAGTTGCCTCGATGCATGAACGCCGTGAGTTAGTCGGATTACTCTTCTTGCCGCCACCCCACCTTTGAAGCCCTTTGATAAACCAGAGACTTGCCTCCGGCGCCGCCTCGGGCTCGGATTTCTTAATAAGTGGCTGCACTTCGTTCCCTCGCTCGTCACCTCCACAGGAGATGCAAATTTAGGGTTTAGGGTTTAGGGATCGGTTGTAGAAGGGCTTTTTGAACGAGGCTATATTACCCTAAGGGTCCATGTGCCCAAATAGTATATACTTAGGCCCCAAAGTACCTATATAGGACTACTTTAAGGCCAAAGTATATACTATTTGGGTACCCTAAACCCTAAAACCCTAAACCCTAAAACCCTAAGCCCTAAACACTAAAACACTAAACCCTAAACTTGTTGTTTAGACTAGCGGTCTGCGAGCTTAGGGGCCAGGGGTGTGACTGCGGAGATCCTTCGGGCTGTGGGTTCCTTAAAGGGTTCCTTTTAAAGGGGTCTATAGGGATTTGTGGGTTCCTTAAAGGCTTCCTTTTAAAGGGGTCTATAGGGATTACTATAAGGGTTGCTATAAGGGTTGCTAATGTAGGGGCCTTAATAGTTAGAATAGGGCCAAAAAAGTATAGGTAATTATTTAGGCCCCTATAGTAAGGCTTTTGTCGCTTCGGTGTTAAGATTTAAGCTTAGGCACTTTAGAACTGAGCGCGACTTCTCTAAGCCAAAACAAACAAATAAGTAACACAGGTAATGACAATTCACGAATACAGTTATAGGTATAATTTGCGGTATAATCAATATGCAGATATAAGAACATATGAGTAGCTTGGCTCAGTACGGCGCTACATCATTGTACCTTCAACTACAACCACTTTGGTGCTCGATTGGGGACCCACAAAAAACACACCTTAAACCTGTACACCCTAATGCTAAAGCCCTCCTGAACCTAAACCCTTTAGAGGTTTAGAGGTTGAGGGTTTAGGGGGTCAGGGGGTTAGGGGTTTAGGGTTTAGGGCTCAGGCCCTAAACCCTACACCCTAACAACTCGAAACCTTGAGTCTCCAATGTAGTTCCTTGTCGGGGGTTTCCTTATAGTGACATTGGCTACACCCAAAAAGTCATCTACAAAGGGGACTAAAGGTAACCACCGAAACCTCGGTCAAAAAACCTCGCCTGAACACTTAATTAATCTGAGGCCAGACCTCTCCAACCCCAGCTCGAAACCCCAAACCCTAACCCCCAAACCCTAATCCCCTAAACCCCTAAACCCCTAAACCCCCAAACTCCTAAACCCCTAAACCCCTAAACCCCTAAAGCCCCAAACTCCTAAACTTCTTAACCCCTAAAGCCCTAAATCCCTAAACTTCTTAACCCCTAAACCGCTAAACGCAAAACCCTTAACCCTCATCCCTCCACCCTAAGCCCTGAACCCTATAGATCCCTTAATGGAATCCTTAAGATCCCTCAATGGAACCCTTAACTACCCTTTAAAGACCGGGCCGGACCTGAGTCTGAGAGAGAAGAACAAGTGTCTGTATTCGTCAGCTTCTGCAAGGACTTTGACCTGTTGGGTTTAGGGCTTAGGGGTTGAGGGGTTTAGGGGTTTAGGGTTTAGGGTTTAGGGTTCGGGCCTCTGTTACTTAAAGGGTCATGGGACTTAGTAACTTAAGGGGTTTTCTCAAAGGGGTCCCTAAAGGGATCTATAAGGTTTCTATAAGGGGGTTAGGGTTACTTATAGGGGCATGGGGCTTAGCAGCTAGGATTATAAGTAAGGTAACTATACTTAGACATACTTATAACCCCCATTAAGGTACTTACAATGTTACTTGCTAAGTCCCATGATCCTCCAATTAGGACTGCTTGGCTTTAGGGCTTAGGCTCTAGGGTTGGGGCTAATGTTGGGGTTTATTCGGGTTGCCCAAGAGTTTGGCAATGCCGGCTTTTTGAAGGGCGGTAGATCTGAAAGGGGAGTTGTTAACACCAAAGGTCCTACCCCTTTTCGGGTGGGCCTTAAACGAAGCTATGTATAAGAGTCTCTCCGAGTCTCATGGAACCGTTTAGGGTCATGGGTGTACATCAAGCTGCAAACGATGATTTAGGCTTGGACTAATACTTAGCAAATGGGTCGTAACAATTAGAGGTTCGGAATATATCTAGTATGTGGGTACATCCATCCATCCATGCATGCATGCATGCATACATACATGGATACACACATACATATGTATATATATATGTCGAGAGAGAGGGAGAGGGAGAGGGAGAGGGAGAGGGAGAGGGAGAGGGGGAGGGAGAGGGGGAGAGAGAGAGAGAGAGGGGCCGGGATACTATTGCAAGCTAGTCCGGGCCCCGATGTAAACCCAACAACCCTGGATTCCACCGAGACTTAGACTGAAACCGGCCAAGATCTATCACCCTAAACCCTAAACCTTCTGGCTATATATTGACCCCTAAACCCTAAGCCCTAGGTTTAGGGTTTAGGGTTTAGGGTGTAGGGTTTAGGGGGGGTTAGGGACATAAGTCATAAGGGTTTGGCGCTGTTCGTTTCGGGCTCGGCTCCTAACCAAAAATTCTCTGCACATGCATGTCCAAACACGTTCGGCCGGACTCCGTGAAATCGTCAAGAAGCTCCCAGAAACTGTACCGTTTCGACTAGGCCTGGTCCTGGGAGAAAACCCTGCAACATCAAACTTCTCCTAAGACTTGAATCCATTTCGAAGCCTCAACCCTAAACCTTAAACCCTAAAATGCCGCGGCTTTGGGTGGTTTAGCCACACCTCTACATCCCTAAACCCTAAGGCTCGCGCTAGAACGCCTAACCCTAAACACTACCCGACCGGTAGCCGCAAACCCTGTCTTTCCTACAGAATATGTAAGGAAACCTGAAGCCCTCGACCCTAAACGCGAAACCCGCAACAAATTCACCCGCATGTACGTCGGCTTACATTGGAGTACATTCTACCACATGTGCGGCAATCGTAAATGATTTAGGCGATTCGGACCATCAAAGCCAAGCCACACTTCCCGCAGTTGGACAGCGAAGGAATCGAAATGTTCTTGGGCCATATCGTAGATCTCCTGGTGCCCTAAACCATAAAACCTGAAAGCTTAAACCATCGAGCCCTAAACCCCGCGACCATGAAAGTCCTAGAACCCTGAAGCCCTGAACCGTTAACGCGCAAACCCCCAAGCGCGAAAATTTTGAAATCCACTCTAAAGCCCCCAAAGCCCGAAAACCATACGTCAACCAAACCGACAATAAACCCTAAATCCTATACCGAACTGCATTCTAAATTGATAGACGTCTGGCTGCTTGCGGGACCCAAAGACGCCAAGACTCCTCATTCATTACAGAAATACTCTGTAGGTTTGTGTTCAGGGTGTTGTTAAGGTTTACGCATTATGCTTTTAGGGTTTAAGGTTTGGGGATTAGGTTGTTGCGGTTTAGGGTTTCAGGGTTTAGGGTTTGGAGTTTAGCACTTAGGATTGTAGGTGAAATGCGTATTCTTCTCTAGCTTAAGGGATCGCAGGGACTATGGGGCATCACGTCGGCCTCAGGCACTATCTTGAAGAGTCCTACCTTAAACCACCATAACCTACTTTTTAGGGTTTGGGGTTTATGGGTTTAGGGTTTGAGGTATTTTTTATAGATTTTTATCATAAACCCTACTACAGAAAAGCAGCTTGGGAATTGAAAATCGCTTCCAGCGATTCCTACGGCCCTGCTGTCAGTGGAAGATGCTTCGCTGCTGCAAGCGATCGTCCGGCTTTTGCTGCGGCAGCCGCCGCCTTAACCTACCAAAACCTACTTTTTGCAGGTTCTGATTATACACCCCAATATGGAATTAATAAGGACCCTACAAAAAAGTAAGTTCTGGTGGGTTAAATCACCCTGTGAAAAAACTGGCAAGCAAATTCAGCCGGCTCTTCTTCCGGGACACGGGTTTCCGTGACGACGGGAATGAGGCACTGAGAAAGTGCAAAGCCGTCATCAACCGACTTATGGAACCAACCACCTTTGTGGAAGGGCTTGACATCGGGGGTTGAGTTTAGGGTTTAGAGTCTAGGGTTTAAGGGTTTAGGGGTTTAGGGTCTATAGGCTTCCCCAACCTCGGCATACTAGGGGGTCAAGTTTTCTTCTCGATGCAGACGTGCGGGCTCTGGCTGAAACTAAAGCACACCTCATCGCATCGGGGTATACTTAAACGGTCATGGGACTTAGTAACTAGGGTTATAAACACTCTACTTGTAATCGATTATAACTGCAGAAAGGACACTTATGACCTTACTTGCTAAGTCCCATGATCCTCCAAGTAGCTCCCCTAAAACGGAGACGGTCTCGCCCCGCAGCCTAATGCCTCTGACGAAGTACCTGCCATCATGAACCTCCCTCCCTTGATCAAGAAGGGTTTTTTATCTGGGAAGCTCAAAAAAAACAGTCCCCGTCTGAATCCGCTACAGAAGCCTAAACGGAACCTTATGGGAGTTTCCGAAAAAAAGGGGACCCTAATATAGTACCCCAAATAGTAGGATCCTTAAAGTATTATAAGCCCAAAATAAGGTACCCCTAATTTTCGGAAACTCCCTTACAGAGGTCCTCAAGAGTCCTAAATTGTTGAGTCCTTCGGACCACCAGGGCTCAGCATCTTTCGAAGACTGTGGACATGCCCTAACCCTCAACCTAAAACCCCCAAAATCCTAAAGCCATTAAATCCCAAACTCTATAACCTAAACCGTAAAACTCAGAGAAGCACCGTCCTCCTGCAGCTGTAGTGACTGCATCATGTTGTACCTGCAGTCGTGGCGTTCAAGGGCGGTTTTACGCCTTAGAGTTTAGCGTTTAACCGACACGGTATTATGAAACCCCCGTATGAGAGCCTCAGCGTTGCCAGAGCCTGAACCCTTCCTGCTTAAAGCCCAACCAGTTCCAAAGAACACGAACCCTCCGAACAGAAACCTTTAAGGGTTCCTTTGGCCCCCAAAACCGACTTTTTTAAGAAATTATATATATAGAAACCATAGTAAGGAATCCTAAAAAGGTAGGGTTTTTCCGGCCACAGCTTGGGCTTAGGGTTTAGGGTGTGGGTGCAGGGCTCAGGGTCAAGGATTCCGGGTTGAGGGCTTGGAGTTTAGCGTTCGGGGGCTTAGGGATGCTTAGGGTTCAGGGTTTAGGGTTTAGGGTTCAGGGTTCAGGGTTTAGGGTTAAGGGTTTAGGATTTAGGGTGTAGGGTTCAGGTGTAGAGAATTTCGAGGCTCTGGATCCTTGTTGCAAGGTCCCATAAATAGGGGACGCCTAGTATTCAAACAAACCATCACAACACCACCAAAGACACAAAATGACGTCCGGAACGGAAGCCGAGTTGCTTGATGAATCGCGGTGCTGTCTTTGAGTCATGCACCTTGGCACTAAGCCCTTAACTTAACTACACTCTACACCCCCGCACCCTATACCTCTAACTGCCTAAACTCTAAACAATCTCTCTCCCTGCCTTAAGATTCAGGGATTTGGGGGAATGCACTGTTCCGGATTTTCTGATTTAGAGCTTTAGGGGCTTTCTGCGCTGTCTTTGCATCAACGGTTTAGGCTTTAGCATCCCTGGCTTTGGAGTTCAGGGCTGTGGGAGCTTTCTGTCGAGAAGGTGGGAGCTCAGTTGTATGTCCTGCAGAGGTATGCAGCAGCAGAACGGTGGAAAAAAGCTAGAGCGGCTACACCAGTAGCACTAGCAAAAGCGGATAACGTACCCACAAGTAATGTGGCCAGCAATTGCATTCCTGCACGACAGCAGGCTTGACACCTCACTTCGGGGAGATCATGGGCATCCCGGGAGCCTTCGTCTCCCCCCCTGGAGCCCTTTGAATCTTGAACCCCAGAAACTTTCAATCCCCAACGCTGAAGCCTCAACCTTAAACCCTAAACCCGAAAATTGGTTTAGGGGTTTAGGGTTTAGGGGTTTAGGGTTTAGGGGTTTAGGGGTTTAGGGTTTTATGGGCCCTTTTCGAACTGCAGATACAGCCAGAATTCCTTACCAGGATGAGCCGATGGTTGGGTCCTGTTAGGGGTTTAGGGGTTGAGGGTTTAGGGTGTAGGGTTTAGGGTTTAGTGTTTAGGGTTGAGGGTTTAGGTTTAGGCAACCCAAATGCTCAAGCCTCAACCTGAAACCGCTCGAAATGCTGAACCCTACAACTGAGAATTAAAGACCTTGGCCGGGAAAACCTCGATCCTCAACCTGAAACCCCCCCAAAAAAATCCGCTATCCTGAACCTAAACGCCCAGAACCCTAAACCCTACCAAGTTCTCCAAACCCCAAAAAGCCTAGCAGCCACCTCTAACGAAATCACCTAGAGGCCTATAGAACCCTTAAAGGAGCCCTCAAGAACCCTTGCGGGAACCTTTCGGGGAACCTTCAAGGGAACCCTGAAGGGAACCCTGAAGGGAAACCCGAAACCTGAAACCCAAAGTCCTAAACCCTAAACCTCACACCCTAAACTCGGCTCTAAAGCCAAAACCCCAAACTCTAAACCCTAAACCCGAAACCCTGAACCCAAAACCCAGGACCCTAAACCCCAAACCCTGAAGCCTAAACCCTAAACCCCGACACTACTGAGACTCTGACCCATCGACTAAGGGGGCCGACGAACTCGTGGGCCTCACCGCAAGACTCTCCGCTTGCTTCTCTAAACTAGAAGGCTTTTTCGGACCCAGGGTTGCTAATAAATAATTACCAACACTAGTCTGGGGGGCTCCTTATTATAATTATGGCATGATCGGCCCCAAAGCCCTATTCTAATTATTAAGGCTCTTACGGTAAGGGCTTGTGTTTTTTTGAAAGATTCAGGATGCTGAGGAAGTGAATGTGTTTTGGGCTCTCTGATCCATAAACTCCCTCGCCCCGAGGGGCTTAACATACTCCCCCTCGCTTGATGGCAGCTATCAAGACAGGGTAAGTATCTATCGGGGTCTACATTACTCCACCCATTTTTGAACCTTATCGAACCTGGATATTCCTAGGACTCTTGGATTACAGCGCTAAAGCGGTACATCGCTTCTGAATCATCCCAGTGGCTTTGTAAACTATCACCTCGTGATGCTAGCTTCTGAGATAAAATCTAGATGCTTCGGGCACTGAGTTTCAGAGTTTAGATTCAGCCAGATGGGCAGGTTCCAACTGCACACCCCCCAAACGTTCAATGAATCCCGGCTTGCGAGCTTTGGGGTCGCGAGGGCTTGTTTCGGGACCTGAAGGATCAAAGAAGTATCTTGAGGCACTATAGAAAACTATGATGCAGCAACAATAACCCTGAACCCTGCCTCAACCATAACTCTAAACCCTAACCCTAAACCCTCAACCCTAAACCGTAACCTCAGGAAGCGGTCTTCTGATTACAAAACACTCCGAACTGTATATGGGCAGTTCTTTAAATAAGGGTCCTTATAGAGTCGCTTTTTTTATTATAAGGGTGGGGTCCTACTTTAGAGAACTGCCCATACAAGCAGTTCGATCGCACCCCTGCAAGTCACGCGCCTCGATGTAGCCCGAACCATCTGCATCGATCATCCTTATGCAAGAGGGTTTAGGGTCTACCTTAACCCTGAATAACCTACCTTTTTAGGGCTCCTTATTATGATTTCCTTATATGAGTCCTTAAAAAGGTAGGTTATTCCGGGTTAAGGTAGGGTCTAGGGATTACGGCTTCAGAAGGGTTGGGCCCGTACCAGTAAGAGGATCCTTGTCGACAGAAATCGTAGACCAAGACCCTAAACACTCACATAAGAGACTCCCCTATGAGGGATCTGATCCTTCAGGGTTCCTTTAAGGGATCTATAAGGGGTCTATAGGGTTTAGGGTTTAGGGACTCCTACCCTAAACGCCCGTACCGAAAGCACAGACTCAGACCCGAAACACTGGCCCTCGAACCTACAGACCAAGAACCTACCTTTGGTTAGTAGGACATGGAAGAAATGGTAGTAGTATAGTTATAATTGTACCCCATTCCTCCATTCCCTACCAACCAAAGGTAAGAGAAAGACTCAGGCGCGACCTCCAAAACTGGCAGATTACATGAAAGTCGCAGCCTCGGGTCGAATTTGGGGGGCTTGCGAGCTGAGGACTCAAAGTAGCCTAGGTTCCTGTGTAGGCCCTTTACAATAAGGGCACCATTTTTCCTACTACTCCTGTTTTAAGAAGGAGATCCCAAAACAAAGAGGGCAAACAGGCGCTGATCCTCCCCAGGCCCTCATAGACCCTGACATCCCAAAATCCGGCGGACAAAAACCCAATGGGGCTGAGCTTCATCGTTTCGGGTTTAGAGTTACAGGTTATAGGGTTTAGGGTTGGGTGGTGTTGGATTTAGGTTTTGTGATTTAGGGCTGGAAGCCTTCGTTCTGATAGTGACAATCATACTTGTTACAGTATTATTCTTCTGTGGGAGCGCAGTGCAAGCCCAGGTGCAAAAACAGCTGATGCAGGTCGTGCTCATCGATGTCCATGACGCGGAGCCTATCAGCGTATCCAGAACTGGGTGCACAGGAAATCTTGACAAAAACAGCAACGAACGCTAAAACTTATCAGCAGGATTCAAACCCTAAAGACCCTTAAACCCGGAAGCTCTAAAGCAACCCTCTTAGAGAACCCGTATAGACCGTAAAGAATCCCTATATAAACCCTTTGTCAACCCTGGAAAACCCTCCTTTTGCCTGTGACCTGCGAGCAGCCGAGACTGAGAGCTGCATGACTTTCTTGAGTGTTTCGGGTTTAGGGTTTGGGGTTTAGGATTTACAGCTCTCCCAAACAAGTGCCCATTCACCGTCCCAAGGACAGGCTTTGACCAGCCCTCTTGTGCCCAAGATAAGATAAGGGAGTTTCCGAAAATTCGGGGTACCTTATTTTGGGGTCCTTACAATAAGGATCCTACTATTTAGGGTACTATATTAGGGTCCCCAATTTTCCGAAACTCCCATAACATCTTGAATACTCAAGGAAAGCTCAGGGGAAAAAAACTTCCCAAAAGGAGGTCCCTTGAGGCTCTATGCCCCAAGCCAGTTTAGGGTTTAGGGTGTAGGGTTTAGGGTACTCAGAGACTCCAAATATCCCTTAACTAAGGAATAGACCTTTAATTATAGTAGGGTCCCTAATACAATTTAAGGTATATTCCTTAACTAAGGGATATTGGAGAACCCTAAACCCTAAACCCTAAACCCCGAAAACATCCAGCAGGCCGAAAGCCCTGAGCAAAGCAAACCTTCATTTATAGGGATCTAAGGACTCATATATTAAGGCTTTTGGGCCCAAAGACCATACTATATAAGGCTTTGGGCTATTTTGATTGATCCCTAGGGATTGAAGTCGGGCCTGCTCTGAAAGGAAGGATCCGTCCGTGCTCCTGCGAGTGGATGTCGATTTAGGGCTTAAACCCTAACCCCTAAACCCTAAACCCTAAACCCTAACCCCTAAACCCTATAAAGCTTAGGCTTAAGTTAAGGCTCAGGGCTTAGGGCTCAGGGATTTAGGGCTAAGGCTCAGGGCAGGGAGTTTAGGCCTTAGGTCCTAAGGTCTTGAGGTTGAAAGTCCCAGGTAAGGTGTAGATTCCTTTTTGTATATATAATCTATCTGAATTTACAGGGTTTAGGGTCTAGGGTTTATAGGTTCTTATTATAAACCCTGACCCTGATATGTAATTCTAAATCATTTACCGACAACGCAGGTTTCGGTGGTTCACGGTGGGTCTCGGACCCACAACTTTGACACACAAATCTGGGAATCACCATCTCCTAGCGTGGCAAATGAGGCGTCTGGTCTAGTGTCAGGGTTTAGGTTTTAGGGTGATGATTCCGGAAAACAACTGCGGGACGCAAAGGAAGAATTTAGGGCTTAAAGTTCTTTGTTGTTGAGATTCCTTTTTCCGTTCTATCCGCACTCCGATGGGAGAGTTCGCCCAAATCCCTGCATTACCTTAAGGACCCTAAACTATTAATTGGAATTATGGTATATTCCTTATTATGGGTGATGAAGGATTTATCTCATCAACCGTACAGCTCATGTAGCTGCGGCTTGTGCTTTGGGATTTAAGGCGAGTAGAAGTGATGGTGGAGCGCGGTGACCCTCTCTTGAGGGTCACTTGGGTTAGGGACTTAGTAAGTAGGTAATAAGTAGACTTATAAGTACCCTAAAAGGGACCCTAATTGGGGATATGATACTTATAATTCCTCAAAAATAACCACTTACTAAGTCCCCCGACCCTCCAAGTAGGGTTTAGGGTGTCGGGTTTAGCGAATGTCGGGTTCCACGGGCAGGGGTTGGGGTAGGGCCTTGGAAAACCACTCGGAGTGTAGTACTGTAGGGTTTAGGGTTAGGGTTTAGGGTTAGTATGGAGCCCATAAAATCATAATCGGAAGATGATGGGAGTAGTCGGCGGGAGCGGATGCAGCGTTACACAACTTCACGCTGCACGGTGGCCCAATCGAAGCTTCCAGCCGCCCGTGGAACAGCAGACAGGTGTGCACATCAGAACGAGGCGAACAGCAGCAATGCAGTAAGACCACGAGCAGGCAATGGCCCATTTTCCGATCACGGGCTGTTCTCAGCGGCTGAGGTACTGAAGCAAATTTGCCTCGTAAAGAGCAGGCGTCGCAGGTGCCCTACACGGAAATGTATACTCCACAAGTCCTCGGACAACGACCACGCCGTGTTTCGCCTGGATAAACTTGCCATGTGAACGCCGCAGTACGAACCCGTCCTCATCTTCCGCGGACACCAATGCCAAAACCCTAATAAATCCCCAAGATAAGCAACATTACACCAAAACCACTTCGAGACTTCGCCCGTCCTTGGACCAGGTCGTCTAGCGACAGCCTTCCAGTGCCGTCCCGATCAATGCGGTCAAACCTGGGGGAGGGGAAGCTTTGCGCTGTTCGGGCTCGGTTTCGGTTTAGGGCTTAGGGTGTAGGGTATACGGTGTACGGTTTACGGTTACGGCTAAGGAGGGTGTAGGGTGTAGGGCGTAGGGTTTAGGGTTTAGGAGTTGCTTTGCTTTCACCTTTTTGCGGATGTGTGGGGTGTTCCTAGCGAAGTTCAGGGTTGTACAGTTTGGGGCTTTGGGGCCTTAGGGTGTAACTCTTTCGCGCAATTACAGCGCCTAAATCCTAAAGCTTATACCTAAACCTAAAGCTCTAAGCCGAGAGGCAGTTTCTGCAGCTCCTTTCGATCATACTCCACATCGTCGTTCAGCTCCTGCATCAGGCCAGAGGGAAAACTGGGGGTTTTAGCGTTCATAATTTAGGGTTTGGGGTTTAGGATTTGGGGCTTAGGGTTTAGGGTTTAGGGCGTTCATAATTTATGGTTTGGGGTTTAGGATTTAGGGCTTGGGGCTTTGGGCTTGCAATTAGTGGGACTTGTAGGGCTTAGGGTTAAGATTTGGGGCTTGGGGTTTAGGGAAAACGCATTTCCTCTCAAAACACTCAGAACCTTGAAAGAAAACGAAAGTTTCCAAAACAAATTATGGACACCACCATGAACCCTCTTACAAACCGTTTCGGGACAACCTGTATAAACAGAAATACCTTCCAGACCCTCAGCCCTAAACCCTGAACCTTAAACCCTAAACCCTAGACCCCAAACCCCAAAACCCTAAATCCGAGACCCTAAACCCTAAACCCGAAGCCTCTGCGAGGTCGTCGAACTCGTTGGAGCGTGCCTCTGCGAAAGTGTCCACGATCCTTGGTTCATTTTAGCGCTCTATGGGCCACTTATGGGGTTTAGGGTTTATGGGTTTATGGGTTTATGGGTTTATGGGTTTAGGGGTTTAGGGTTTAGGGTTTAGGGTTTAGGGTTTATTGGGTGTTGTTGGGTTTACTTGGTGTAGTTTAGCGCTCTATGGGCCACTTATGGGGTTTAGGGTTTATGGGTTTATGGGTTTATGGGTTTAGGNGTTTAGGGTTTATTGGGTGTTGTTGGGTTTACTTGGTGTAGTTTAGCGCTCTATGGGCCACTTATGGGGTTTAGGGTTTATGGGTTTATGGGTTTATGGGTTTAGGGGTTTAGGGTTTAGGGTTTATTGGGTGTTGTTGGGTTTACTTGGTGTAGTTTAGCGCTCTATTGGCCACTTATGGGGTTTAGGGTTTATGGGTTTATGGGTTTAGGGCTTTAGGGTTTAGGGTTTAGGGTTTATTGGGTGTTGTTGGGTTTACTTGGTGTAGTTTAGCGCTCTATGGGCCACTTATGGGGTTTAGTGTTTATGGGTTTATGGGTTTAGGGCTTTAGGGTTTAGGGTTTAGGGTTTATTGGGTGTTGTTGGGTTTACTTGGTGTAGTTTAGCGCTCTATGGGCCACTTATGGGGTTTAGGGTTTATGGGTTTATGGGTTTATGGGTTTAGGNGTTTAGGGTTTATTGGGTGTTGTTGGGTTTACTTGGTGTAGTTTAGCGCTCTATGGGCCACTTATGGGGTTTAGGGTTTATGGGTTTATGGGTTTATGGGTTTAGGGGTTTAGGGTTTATTGGGTGTTGTTGGGTTTACTTGGTGTAGTTTAGCGCTCTATGGGCCACTTATGGGGTTTAGGGTTTATGGGTTTATGCGTTTATGGGTTTAGGGGTTTAGGGGTTTAGGGTTTAGGGTTTATTGGGTGTTGTTGGGTTTACTTGGTGTAGTTTAGCGCTCTATGGGCTTATAGGGTACTTGGGTTTACATGCTTCAGTTTAAGGTTTCAACGAGCTTGCTTCTCTGGTTTCGTTTAACCGGCTTAGTCTGACTTTGTCGGGTAAGGGGTGTGTATGGTGGGAGGGTTCAGGTCTGAGGTTACCCTACTTAAAGGGTCATGGGACCTAGTGACTAGGCTTATAATTAAGGTAAGTATACTTATAACTACTTATAACCCCAATTAAGGTACTTATAACCCTACTTACTAAGTCCCATGATCCTCCAAGTAAGGGTCCAAGTACCTAATAATCATATACTCTTCTAAATATTGAGCTACATAACTACTATCCTAAACCCGAGTACCTAATTATTGGGTCCTTTGTAGGATTGGAATGGAGTTTGGGGTTTGGAGTGTAGGGCTTGCTTCAGAACAGAGGGATCCGAAGGACAGATTTTACAACTCTGAAGGCTTAAAGGTGTATGGGGCTTAAGATGTAGAGTTCTATTGAGGCTTTGAAAGAGAAGTTCAGAGCTTGGGGACTTGACTTACGGGTGCAGACCTCGGGGGTTCAAGGTTTCAATTTGGAAGGAGGTGTAGGGCAAAAGGGCTTCAGGGCCTAGGGCTTAGGGACTGAGGGTTTGGGTTTGGGGTTTAGGGTTTAGGGTGGCTAGGGCTTGTGTGTAGCGACACGAGTCTGTTGCTTTCTAACAGTGCTCCTCGCTTTTATTCGGGCTTGTATGTGCCTGAAGGAGGGGGCATACAAGAGGTGCTCTAGGACTAGGACGTTAAGGGCATTGTGGGTTTGATAAAGTTTACATTTCATTATGTCGGGCCTTCATACGGGGTTTTGCTACGTATATACCATCTAAGTTCACTAAAGTCTTATCCACTTGCTCTTTGTCTTGCCAACAACTTGCGTCGGGGCAGGCCGCAGAGACCTAAATCACTCTAAACCCGCTAAACCCTCTTAACCTCCCATCCCTTGCAGCACATACGTTGATAATATAAATCCTGCATTATCAATGACCCTGGACTGTGGGAATTATGGTATATTCCTTATTTTGGGGAATGCAGGATTTATATCATCAACCGTAGTACCTTTACAAAACCCGTGATGCCCCAAAAGACCTTCTCCGCAACGCCACAATACCCTAAATCCTGTGAAGCCTTTAAGATCAACCTGGAGCTCCGGCTGCCTAAAGAGTAGGTTGCTAGGGTACATAATATATGGGAGTTTCCGAAAATAGGGGACCCTAATGTAGTACCCTAAATAGTAGGATCCTTATTATGGACCCAAACTCTTATGGGTTTACTTGGAGGATCATGGGACTTAATAAGTAAGGTTATAAGTACCTCAATTGGGGTTATAAGTAATTAAAAGTATAGTTACCTTACTTATAACCCTAGCTACTAAGTCCCATGACCCTTTAAGTAGGGTACATAATATATGGTTAGTAACCTACTATTTAGGTAACTGGAGCCCTCGGGAATGCAATCGTCCGACAGGTTTCCTAAACCCTAAACCTAGAGGATCATACCCCACCCCTTTTTTAGGGTACCTGGTGATATGGTTAGGTTCTCTTATAATAGAAAAGTAGGTACCTTAACAAAGGGGTAGGGCATGACCCCATAGGAACCCTAAACCCTATTCCCCCCTAAACCCTAAACCCTAAACCCTAAAAACTAAACCCTAAAACTCCTCCAGGTCGCACAGCCACGATGAGGTTCAGCACACCAAAGACTAGGGTCAGCGAGGAGCCGACAAAGATGATCGCCGTTTCCTTTTTGTGGGGTGGGGTGTAGGCTCCCTTAGGCTTCCTTTAAGGCTTCCTTTAAGGGTTCCTGTAAGGGTTCCTGTAAGGGTTCCTTTAAGGGTTCCTGTAAGGGTTACTTTAAGGGTACAAGTGGTTTTGGTGGTAAGGTAGGGTTTACTTAAAGGGTCATGGGACTTAGCAACTAGGGCTATAATCAGGGTAACTATACTTATAATTACTTATAACCCCAATTAAGGTACTTATGACCTTACTTACTAAGTCCCATGATCCTCCAAGTAGAGTTTAGGGTTTAGGGCTTTGGGGCATAATAGGGTTTAGGGTTTATGGGGTTCAGTGGTTGAGGACTTGGGGCTATAAGGTCACTGCAAGACATGGGACCTGGGATTTGATGGACCTTTGCGAAAAGGGGTACTTTGGAGCGTTGCTAGGGTTTACAGATTCTACAGGTCGTCGAAAGGCTTCATGAACGATTCTAGGGTTTACTGAGCGTTACTATAAGCGGTGCTACAAGCGCTGCGATAAGGGCTTCCGTAACTGTCACAAGGGTATCTATGCGAGTTCTGCCATCTGCGCGAAGATGTGTATCCCGATGTTCCGAATCCTATGGATACGAGGGATCGGACTTTGCGCGATGCCTTTCGTCTACAGAAGCTGCGTAAATGCAAAAAATCCCGAAGGCTTAGAGATACATCCTCCGAACCCGCCCCAACACTCTCCAACCCCGTGATCCCAAGACCCACCGCAAAGCTGTCTCAAGGTTTCCGGAAACGGAAACCTGGACAACGGACCAGCTGAGGCTTGTTTCAGGGTTTTATATCGTGTCTTCACGATACGACATACTCGGTAGTGCCGGCTATATTGCCAAAGTGTAGCATCAGCTTGCGGCCTTTCACTGTGGGGCTTCCGGCATCCGCAGAAAAATGATTAGAATCGGGTTTGGGGGGGTGGATATTCTACTATGGTAAGCTTCGCATGATAGCATTATAAGAAGATACGACCCTAAACCCTAAACCCTAAACCAAGTATAGGCTTTAGGCTGTGTAGTTAGGAACCTTCAGGATGTACGTTCCGTGAAGGCTCATGGCCGCTTATCGGTTGAGGGTTTAGGGTTTAGGGGCCAGCAGGACCATAATCAACCTACTGAAAATGGCCCCGGGCTTAGCATTGGCCTTATGGTTCCAGGTTTAGGGCTACTATGGTTTATAGCAGAAGCTGTTGTTTAGAACAAAGTCTGGACCGTCGTCAGGGCTTTAGGACCCACAGCTTGAAGATTTTGCGTGAAGCTCTAGAGGACACAATCATGATATTCCTGCGCTGCAGGCAGGCTAGAAGCCTCGAAGTTCGAGCGCTGGGTTTAGGGTTTAGGGTTCCAACGTCTATGTTGACGCGCCAAGTGTCAGGATGCAACTGGATCACAGGCACGGCGATCTCACCCCAGCTATCCCCGGCGACCACCTTGGGTTTGGCATGAAACCCCGACACCCTAATAGTTTTAAGGAACCCCCAACCCAAAATACTATATATAATTAGGAAATTATGAAGGCCTCTATATTCATCTCGTCATCCCTGGACCCTCGACCGTAGATCCTGAAACCCTGTAGCCCAGTACCCAAAACGCCAAGTCCTATCTTCGTAAAGCCCCCAAGCGCTGCGTTCGGGCCTACTTAAAGGGTCATGGGACCTAGTAACTAGGCTTATAATTAAGGTAACTATACTTATAATTACTTAAAACACCAATTAAGGTACTTATAACCTTACTTACTGAGTCCCATGGTCCTCCAAGTCGGACTTCGGTATGGTTCTGCCGGTTCAGACCCTTGGGCTTGATATGAAGATTGAGTTTAGGGTTTAGGGCTTTAGCAAGCGATCCCAGCAAGGGCCCTTACAACCCTGGTAAAATCTACCGGACCTACTTACTAAGTGCCATGATCCTGCAAGTAGGCAGAAGCCCAGTAGTGAGGATGGGATGACCAAGCACCTTGCTACCACCCTGGACAGCACCATCAAAGTTGCCATGCTAGCGTATGCATGCTAATCTTCACCCACCTTCAACAAACATCACCATCACCATCAGCATCATCATCATCCACTTCCGCAACACCATCGTTGTCACAGTCGACATCCGGCACGGACTGCCAACAACCCCAAGAACCAGAATAACCGTGCAAAGCACACCGTGTCTGCCGGGGAAGAAGAGACTTGGCATCTTCTTCGAAGTATGCGCATGGTACTTGATCTGGGAGTTGACGAAAATAGGGGACCCTCATGTAGTACTCTAAAGACTAGGATCCTCATTATAAGGACCCCATAACAAGGTACCCCGACTTGTCCGAGTTTTGCAGCTCAGAGGCCGAATGATGAAAATTGCAAAGACTAGCGACTAATGCGAAGCGAGGTGCACAGGAGGAATGTGGATAGTAAACCGAACCTGTAAACTCCTGACCCAGAAAGTCCAATACCCTGGAAAACCATGCAATGAATCCAATGAACTCATCCTGAAAAGCCCAAACTACCAGTCAAGGAGTACTCCCTCAGACCTGCCCGCAGCCCGTCCGACCCTTCACCCACGTGCTCTGGGAGATGAACCTTGGGCCTCCACCCCGGACTTGCTCAACCAGGAGGTTGACTTAGACGATAAGCCCTGTTGAACCCTGTACTTTCAAAATAACAAACACTAGAAGGCGAATCCCTGCAGCATACACTGAAATCCTATCCCCAAGACCTCTGAGCATTCAACCATGCAGCCTACGACCGACATCCTAAAGCCTCCCGAAACCCCGGACCCTAATTTTTTACACCCCGTGCCCTACAGCCCTGCAACCTGAAGCCTCCCAAATTCAGAGAGCGGCCGTCTTGAAGAGAAGCCTCGGGTAGGGAGGCTGACTTAATTTAGGGGTTTAGGGTTTAGGCTTTTTTTTTAAGGGCTCCTTTTTCCGTCTGCTGGCGAAAAGCCTCTTTAGGGTTTAGGGCTTAGGGGTTAGGCTGATTTAATAAAGTAGTTTTGCGTCTTTGAGCGTTTTCTTGTAGGGACGTTTGAAGGGCAATAAAGCGTAGGATGTAGAGGGTGTAAGAAAGCAGTGATGTGGACTTCTAGTGTCAGATGCTGCGATTGCGCATAATTATATGATTGGGCCAGAGTGGCTGTGAGAATCTGCATCCACGGCAAACTTCGATAATTCAGTACACCTGCAGAACAATATGAGGGAGCTTCCGAAAATAGGTGACCCTTACATAGTACCCTAAATAGCAGGATCCTTATTGTAAGGACCCCAAAATAAGGTACCCCTATTTTCGGAAACTCCCATGATAGCTTCAGACGCAAACCTGCCACTTTCTCTGGGCAGCCCTAGATCGTAGGCACTGGCCCTTAACCCCAAAAAAAGTTCCAGGCCCAACTCGATGGGACCTGAATCTGAAGCCGCGGAGGCCCAAAGTCAGATTGCCAAGGGATTACCAGTTCAGGCTTGCACTATTGGGTTACTATCCCAAAAGGGTTTAGGGCTTAGAGTTTAGGGTCCTAGGTATTGTTATGGGGGATACTTGTTATGGGGGATACTTCTCAAATCATAACAGCAATTCCTTATGTAGTTACCCTACGTTCTACTACATAGGTACTTTGGACCCTTTGGGTATAGGGGCCTTAATAAATTTTTTAAATAGAACAGTGCTCCATTATAATATTGGGAATTACTCTTTGGAAGGCGCAAACGACTAGAACTGGCTGCTGGAAAACCAGCTGCAACCGGTAAAAGGTTTGTCTACGGCTCAGTGTTTAAATAGGGGTTACATATCTCCCTAGCGACAAGCGTCTCACGCCGAACATCATCATACAAAGAGTCCTAAACACGAAACCCTAAACCCTAAACCCAAAGAGTCCCTAAACCTGAAACCCTAAACCGTAAACCCAAAGAGTCCCTAAACCCGAAACCCTACACTCCGGCTCATCAACCCTAGAGTCCTAGAGACCCTCCACTTGCTTCAGACTCGTCGTTAGGGTCTCGGGCGTAGGGTTCAGGTTTAGGGGCTTTAGGGTTCGCGGTACACGTGTAAGTTTAGGGCTCAAATTTCAGGGTGGCCCCAGCCTACAACTGACCTGCTCTAAACCCCAAACATCCAGAAGAGCCCTAGACCTTTCTGAATCCCAAACACTGCCAAACACCGAAAGGAAACCCTAAACCCAAACAACCAGAAGAAACCCTAAATAAATCAAAAGAAACCCTAATTAAGCTACAAACACCCCAAAGAAAGAAGCCCGAAACCCAAACACCCAAAGGAAACCCAAACCCAAACACCCAAAAGAAACCCCAAACCCGAAATCCCGAACGAGAAGTTCCAGAAGCAAGTTGGCATCCATGACAGAGGATGTAGACCGTAGACACTGGTCACCGCCTTGACATGCAAGGTCTCCAGGGTTAATTGGAATAGAGGGGTTTAGGGCTTGGGGCTTTCGGGCTTTAGGGCTTCGGGTTTAAGGGTTTAGGGGTTTAGGGGTTTGGGGTTTAAGGTTCAGGGTTTTGGGTTTAGGGGCTTGAGGGCGTTGGGGTTTCATATATGGTTTAGGGCTTTAGGGTTCTGGAATTTGGGATGTTATAGTCTGGAGTTGAGGGTCTAAGGTGTGGGGTTTGGGGCTCGAGATTCAAACCTAAGAATAAATCATATCAGTGCCGAACACCCCGAGACTGTGAAACAACATCCGAAGATCTACGTACAAAAAACCACGAGCTTGTTCATTCTGCAGTCCTCGAGCTTACTTCTGCTACAGCTGATGGAAAACATCCTGCATTATAGACAGAAGAAATACAATCATAATTCGCGCACTTCGGGGTACATGCATAAGGTAATCCAGAATTGCCAAGTGCACCTACTTGCGTAAGTGCTCCGAACATGAAGCCTCTTGGCCAAAGCACATTAACAGCGTGGACCGAAAAGATTGGGAAATGGTGAACCTCGCAATTGTGCCAGAGTTTTGATATCAAGCCAAACATGAAAAGGCTCAAGCCTACCTACCCAGATAATAAGTTTCAGAAACCCTACTAAACCCAAAGAGCTACTTGGATTTGGATGCTGTTGCCTAGGAGTTTCAGGCACTATAAACCCTGAACCCCTCAACCCTAAACCCTAAACCCCTCAACCCCAAAAGCCCTAAAACCCTAAGCATCAAACCCTAAACCCAAAACCCTCAACCTGAAACCCTAAACCCTGGACCTCAAACCCTAAACCCTAGAGCTTCAGCTGGGTGTCATTCGTCGAAGGCACCGTTCTGCGTCATCTGAGTCACCAGAGGGTGAACGTACTCCTCGGCGAAGTGGCCAGGGTTTAGGGTTTAGGGTTTAGGTAAGGGTTCAAGGGATCCTTCTAAGGGTTCCTTTAGGGGCTCCTTTTGGGGCTGCCTTGGGTTTAGGGTTTCTTTGGGTTCCTTTAAAGGGCTCCTTTCCAGGGCTCCTTTCAGGGCTACCCCAAAGCTCTGCACCCTAAGCCCTACAGAACACCCTGAACTCTGAACCCCTCGACCATCCTCGACCCTATTATAGGGACTTAATAATCAGAATAGGGTTTTGGGGCCGATTCTACTATAATTGTAGTAAGGAACCCCCCCAAAAAATTTTTGTTAATTATTTTGACCCTATCTTGAGCACTAAACTCATAAACCTGAGCCCTTATTTGCTAGGTCCCAGGCGGCACGCCAGGGCCGTCGGACGACAAAAAATAACACGGGCGTAGAAGTACTTACGGTTTAGGGTTTAGCTTTGGGGTTCTTGGTGCTCAGTTTTTAGGGTTTAGTGTTCAGGGTTTGATTTTTGATGTTAGGGTTCAGGGTTTAGCGTTTAGGGTTTAGAGTTACTGTTTAGGTTCAGGGTATCCCAGTGATTACGACCAGCGTGACTTAGTGAAACTAATCCATGAGTGTTAGGGTTGTTCAAGATGCTTGTATGGTTTGTGTTGATACTGTTAGGTTGTATTGGGTTTCCTGCGCAACTATCTTTGACACGGCCCAGATGCCACCATCAGCATGGCCCAACCGGTCATGACGAGGAAACCTGATCTCTTGGATGATGAAGGACTATAAAGCATGGGCTTGGAAGATTGGGTTCGCAGACCAGATAAAGGAAACATGCAACACTGTGCCATACCATACATGTTACATGGACACAAGCGGATTTGCAACGCTCTAACCCAGCATACATGAGTGGATAATCGAAAGGCTACACGAGCATGTCCATATGTATGTGTGTGTGTAGGTTATGCGACATGCACACGCCGCATACACCAATACTGAAGGAGAAGGGAGATGTATAGGCACGTAGCACGTGCGAGCACATACATAATCTAATATTTGCACAGACCATACATACATGTACCTACATACATACATGCATTGCATTACATCTGCTACATTACATTACAGGCATACATACATTACATAGATTACATATATTACGTACATTACATACATTACATACGCTTGTACATACATACACACATGCACACATGCATACATACATACATGCGTACATACATGCATACGAACGTAAACACATACATAAAAACATACATACGTAAACTGGCCCAGCCACCCAGCCACACGCACACACACACACACCGGTGTATGCTTATGAAGCACTGCTTGACGTTATTCTTCAATTCCCCTCCAAGAACTAGAGAGGCTACACGGCCAAACACTCATCATCAAGCCCCAAACTCCTGATCGGTACATATACATATATATAGATATATACATATATATATATATATATACACACACACTCACATGTGTGCATGAAAATATATATATATATATATATCTGTGTGTGTGTGGAACGAGGCTTCAGGGCCTAGGGAATTGGCAAGCCAAATCTGCACCCCGGGATGGAGCAACTCCTTTCACCCGAAGTCTCCTCCTAAACCGGGGTGAGGTTGTAGGTTCGGATCTAGGGTTTAAGGCTTAAGGTTTAAGGTCTAGGGTCTAAGGATTAGGGTTTAGGGCGTAGGGTTTAGTGTTTAAGGATAATAGCTTAGGGTTTATGGTCTAGGGTGCAGGTAAAGGCGTTAATGCTCCCTGCACACTTGCGATCTGCAGGTGCTGCCCACACCCCTTCTTAGCCTCAATCCAATACTCCAAAGCCCTCAACTCAATACCCGGTTTAGGGTTTAGAGTTCAACCCTCTCAAGCACAAAAACCTTAAAACACCCTGAAGCCCTAAAGCCTAGAGCCCTACAACTCCCTGTAAATCCGGAAAAACAGTGTAGCACCATAGAAGACACTGGATCAAGTCCTAGAAACCCTCGAAAGGCTTCGAATTCCTATGAACCCTCAAAACAAACCAAGAACCCTACAAACGCCACCACAAATCCTATGGAACCTGATTCCTAAACCCTAATCCCTAAACCCTAATCCCCAAGCCCTACCCGATGGAACCTTGACCTGAATACTTGAGCCAATCAACCCGACCACCCAGACACCTCGAAGGTTTAGGGTTCAGCGTTTAAGGTTTCAGGGCCTAATTTGGGACCCTATACTACTAAAGAATACGGTCTGGGAACCCCCATTAACGGCTCTGCTCCCAACCTTATAATCATCTAAGAAGGGATCTACGGTTTGGATGTTCCCACCAGGGTTCTGGACCTTAAACCCTAAACCCTAAACCTGACTGAAAGCCAAGGAGCAGAAAAGGAAAGACCAAAGCAGTGTCAGAAAGCAAGTCCTGGGTTTAGGGCTTTTAAGGTTTAGGGTTTAGGGTTTAGGGCTTGGGGTGTAGGGTTTCGGATTTATGTGATTGGCGTGCGTCTTTGCTTTACACGGATCTTTAGGGCCTCAACTCTTGGTTTTGCCTTTCAAGATTTGGGGTTTAGGGTTTAGGGTCAAGATTTGGGGGTGCTTTGTGTTCTGTGGGGCGAGGGCCCAAGCTATGACAAGTCTGCACCAGCCGTCAGCTTGAGTCGTACGCTCGACAGTTTTGGGTGTCCGGCGTTGTTGATGCGTAGTGACAAGTGACTATTTTGGTGTTCTTTATTTTAAGTATAGTATTAGAAGCCCCAAAACCCTGTTTTAATTATTAATGCCCCTATATTCGGGATTAGACGTTCGAGTGGTCGCGAGACATGCCTCTGATGGACGCTCTATTGCAAGAATAATGTACTCTTTCGAGGATTCAAAAACGGCACGCTGATTTAGAGAATTACCCCCGAATCTACTCTTGATTCCAAATCCTGCAACCCTAAACCCTACACCCAAAACTGTTTGAGGGTTGAGGATGAGATGGTTTAGGGAGAAAGGTTTCCCTAAAGCCTAAACCCCAAACCCCAAACTGCCAAGAGCGCCGCTGACCATTTGCATGAACCGTATAAGCCCTATTGAGAATGATTAGTTGGGGTGGTTTGGGCGGGACTACATGCTGACGCAAGCGCACCACAAGTGAGTGCGCCCCTATCCTAAAGTAAAAGGCACCCCCCCTCCGCGCGCACACTGTGCACACACCCTAAGCCCTAACCCCGTAGGATTTAGGACTTGGGGCTTCGGGTTTAGGGCTTAGGGTTTAGGGTTTAGGGTCTGGGGGTCTACTGATTAGCCTGTGGGGCTTGCAGGAGTTTGGGGTTTCCTGACTTGGGGCTCTTTGGGTTTAGGCTTTAGTGCAGAAGACGATTACAGCTTTAGGACTTAGAGCTCTCGGGGCTTGGGGTTTAGGCTTCAGGCTTTCAGGCTTGGGGCTTAGAGCTTTTCGGTTTTGAAAGCATGCTACAAACTCCTTTGGACTTTGGGACGGTCAAAAGGACTTGGCTTGGTCTACCATTCATGAAACCAACAAACGAAAATAAAGGTTTGAGGTTCGGGTTAGCTAAACCCACCATCAGAACCCTCTAACCCTGAGCCATGTGCCGGGTGATCACACTCAATGCTTCTGTAAGGCTTGCGATAGATTTTGAAAACTGAGAAATAAGAGATCGCCGTGGCATTCGGAGAGCTGAATCCTCCATGGCTGAAACTAAAACCCTAAAGCCTAACAAGGGCTTGACTTGCCAGTGGTGTTGGGGTTTCCCTTGGCTCTTTAGCTCCTTATTTAATCGGGATTTGCATCATCCCTGGCTCCTTAGCTCCCCCCATATGGGAGTTTCCGAAAATAGGGGACCCTAATATAGTACCCTAAATAGTAGGATCCTTATTATAAGGACCCCCAAATAACGTACCCCTAATTTTCGGAAACCCCCGATATCAATGGTTAGTTGAGGCATGGGGGGGACTCGTAGTTAACGGTCCTTTCCAAGTGGCGACATCATGGTCAACCCTAAACCCTAAACCCTAAACCCTAAAACCCTAAAACCCTTAACGGTGTGCCCGCTCCGAGTGGCGACATCATGGTCACCAACTTGAAGAGCTCCCGAAATGCACGGACCTTCTTCAGAAGCCTCGTCGGCGACTCGGTCGTTGGGGGTTACGTTTACATTATCAGTGCTAAAGCGTAAAGCCCTAAACTCCAGACCCTAAACCCTAAACCCTAAATGTTTTGCGACTGCGGCTGTGATCATTGTTGAAGGCCTGCTGCTACGATGCCTGTTGCTAGCAGCACGATGCAGAGCCGAAATGCATGTGGACCCCATTTGCCCGGCAAGCCCAACACAAATAGGGGCTGTAGTACTTAGACTGGGGTTTGGGGTACATTACGTAAACCTATCAGGACTGTAAGTGGGTAATATTTCCGTTTCGACACAGATACTACATGCTGGGAGCAGCCTGAAACACGCGTTTCAACACTGCAGAACTCACAAGAAGTCGCATGAACTACCGATGCGGCTTAAGGTTTACAGTAGACCCCACAAAGTTGGAAACCGGACTAAGCACAATTAGTGCCGGGATTCCTTATGTACTACTCTTAAGGATTGAGGCTTTTGGGTGTCCAACTTTTGGGCTTCTACTGCAGTTCTACTGCGTAGCATCGGCTCATAGAGGAACCCTGCTTAACCCCTCAGCTCTCGAACCTTGACCCACAAGCCCCGAACCTTGTGTGTCTCAGCACAGAAGAGACCCTAACACATACCCGAACACCCGAAATAGTAGGATCCGCACTGCAAAAACATGTACTTTCCCCCCTTCGTAATCAGGCCTGCCCTGGATCCTAAACCCCTGAACTCCACAATTAGGACCCTTAAACCCCAAAACCCAAAAAAGCCTTAACACCCCGAGGCTCCACAGCACTTAAGCCTGATCGCTTTAGGGTTTAGGGTTTAGGGTTGAGGGCCCTTAAGCCTGAGGTTTAGGGTTTGAAACCTGATACATACTTATTGAAACATGGGCTCTGACCTTTGAGGAATCAAACAAACTTGCCTCATGAGTCGAATGATGCGTGCCAACCGAAGCACGCCTCAGAATGGGACGGCTTTGTTTTGGGTGGGAGTGGGGATTGAGGGTTGAGGGTTTTGGTGCGTGGGATATTTCCCGGGGGTTTGGGTGGCGGTTTGTAGTATTTGGGACACTTTGGTGCACCCTAAACCCTGAACCCTAAACCTAAACCCTCAACACCAAACCCTAAGCCCCAAACCCTAAACCTAAACCCTAAAGCCCTGCATCCTTAACAAACCATGAACCTCAAACCCCAAACGGTTTAGGGTTTACCCTGTAGCCCTGAATCCTTCATAAATTCTGAACCAGAACCTGTAGCCCTCAACCCATTAAACCGAAACCCTGAACCCCTTAAACTTACAGAACCGTAAAGGAATCTTCAAAAGGAACCCTAAAGGAACCCTTTTCGGAGCCCCAAAAGGAACCCAAAAAGGAACCCTAAAGGAACCCTTAAAGGAGCCCCAAAAAGAAGCCAAAAAGAACCCCGAAAACCAAGATCCCTGAGCTTCGGCTCACCAGGGACGAGGGTTCAGGGCTTGCAACCGACGAAAGCTTCCTGGGCCTCTGTGGGCTTAGGGTTTAGGGTTTAGGGTTTAGGGTTATTAGGGGTTTAGGGTTTAGGGTTTAGGGGTTTAGGGTTTAGGGTTATTAGGGGTTTAGGGTTTAGGGTTTAGGGTTTAGGGGTGTAGGGTTTAGGGGTTTAGGGTTTAGGGTTATTAGGGGTTTAGGGTTTAGGGTTTGGGGTTAAGGATGAGTCAACCAAGCCCTACGTCCCAACCCACGTAGAACACTTGGGTAGTTCTCGAAAAGGGGGCCCTTCTTTAAGAAGAAGGCGGCACCCTTATAAAAAGGGACCCTGATTTAGAGAACTAGCCACTTGAGCCGGCGACGGCCACGACGACTACGGCTACAACCCCCGACCATGAGGAGGACGCCAACGACTTCGGGTTCAGTGTTTAGGGTTTTGGGCTGGGCTTTCTGTGTCAGCGTTTCGGCTTTGGGGGCTAGGGCTAGGGTTTGGGATCTCACTACAAGGGTCGGGTCCAGGAGCCTTAGGGTACACCCTAGACCCGAAGTCCTAAGCCCTGACACGTGGGTGGTTGTCAAAATTAGGGTCCCCTCTTGGGGTACCCTAAATAATAGGTGCCGTATTATAATACTGACCCAAAAAGGGACCATAATTTTGACAACCACCCACGTGTAATCTGAAGGTGCGCATGACTCCCAATCCAGGGAGACCTTCGACCCACCGACTCCTGAATCCCTTCACCATGGGAGGATCTTGATATTTGGGTAATATATGGGGGGGGGCCTAAATAAATACCTGTTCTATTTTGGGGATTCCTTATGATGATCATAGTATAATATACTCCCAAACCCTATTCTAATTATTAAGGCCCCTATAATACCATTGGAACTCTAGGGAATCCCTATAACTATACCTGATTCCAAGCTTTGTGCCTTGCTAACTACACCCTAAACCCTAAACCCGAGACCCTAAACCCTAAACTCACTAAACCCTAAACCCGAAACTCACTAAACCCTCAACCCTAAACACAATAAACCCTAAACCCTAAACCCTACACTCACTAAACCCCAAACGGCCATAAACCTTGCTCCAAGGCACGCATGACCTGCATGTCCCTTATAGATCCCTTTTCAGGAACCCTTATAGAACCCCTATAGATCTACTTCCGAGGCACGCATGACCTGCATGTTCACGTTCAAGCTCTGCTCAGCCACCGCCTGCATGAGCAGCTCGGCGTAGCCTCGCAGCTTAGGCTGTACTTAAAGGGTCATGGGTCCTTAGCGGAACCCTTAATGGGATCTATAGGGGTTCTATAAGGGTTCCTTTAAAGGGATCTATAGGGGGTACTGAAAGGGTCACGGGACTTAGTAACTTAAGGGGTTCCTTAAAGGGGTCTCTAAAGGGATCTATAAGGGTTCTATGCGGGGGCTAGGGTTACTTAAAGGGTCATGGGGCTTAGGAACTAGGGTTATAATTACGGTAAATATACTTATATTTACTTATAACCCCCAACTGTTGGGTACCTGCAGGGTCGAGGGACATAGTAAGTAGGTATTAAGTAGACTTTTAACTACCCTGAAAGGGACCCTGAGTGGGGTTATGATACTGATAAGTTTCTAAACTAACTACGTACTAAGTGCCCCGACCCTCCAAGAAAGGTTAGGGGGTATAGCCAACCTTACATCCTACAATGATGATACACAACCCTACACCCTAAAGTCAAATTCATGAACCTCAAGCCCAAACCCTGAAACCCTCAACCCCTTAATCCTACTCCCACACCCCGGCAGGGGAATCCTCAATCCAAGACTCTGACTCTCGCTAGCAAGATTTAAGTGCAGGGTGTCTCGTTTTGGGCAGTTGAGCAGCAGGAACCCTAAACCCTAAATCCTTAACCCTACACCCTTGAGGTAACAAGTTCAGGAGGGAATCATGGGAGGGAACCACGTAATAAAAGAGGGGAGCAGGGTCCGTTGGTGCAGTGTGCTAGAACTATAATGGGGAGTATAAGGGTGCAAGGGAATGCGATTGCTGGTTTCATCCTGTTTCGAATTAATCCGACCCGCTGCATTACGATTTAGAGTTAGATTTATATCGATTCAGGGCTTGGGTTGTTCATACGCTGCTGTACTTTGTGCCCTAAACCATGAACCATAAACCCTCAACCGGTCCCGTAAGTTCAAAGCCTAAACTGAACACTGAAATCCTAATATAAGTGTCGGAATAGTCATCACTATTCTCGTGGCTTCCTGGCAATAGCTCTACTAGAGAATCCCCCGGAAACCTGTTCTAGTTATCAAGTCTCCGATATTACTAATTACACCCTCAACCTGAACGCTAACAGAACCGTATGGGAACCTTCAAAAACCCTTCCGAAACCACCTGAGATCTCTGCGAGGCCCCTTGAGCACCTATAAGCATCACCTTAAAGGTTAAAACCACCGTGCTTCGACCCTGTAAGTCTATAAGAGCCAATCCTAAACCACAAACCCAAAGACAGGAAACCAAGATAACCTTGCCCCCAAACCATAAACCTTAAACCCAAGTCCTAAATCGTGAAAGGGCCTGCAAAAACAATGAAAACGTCGACAATGACGACCGGCTCTCGCAGGCCTCCCAGTGTTCTTGTTACCCTAAGGGTCCAGGTACCCAAATAGTAGGGTTTCAGAGTCCAAAAACCACTCAGAGTATGGATTTTGGGACTTAAAACCCTACTATTTGGGTACCTGCACCCTCTGGGTTATACATTACAAGACTTCTGTAATCCCTTAACCCTTCACACTCAGGTCCCTAAACCCCGGAGTTTCTGGTTATGATGGGTGCTAAGGCTCCCTAAGAGGGTCTTGGGCTTTCTGGGTCAGGGTTTCGGCTTTGGCGGCTAGGCTTTGGGATCTCCTTACAAGGGTCGGGTCCAGGAGCCTTAGGGTAGCGCTTAGGGGTTTACTTAGACAGAAGTATTTAGTTGTTTGCTGGCTTGTTTCTAAGCACTGATGTTTCTGATTCATGTCTAAACATGTATGTTTATGCATACGTACATGCATACTTGTAGGTCTAGACATACTGTCCTGTTTATATGTTGTTGTTGTTCCATGATTGATTTATCATGGTACGCCATTAGTGTGCATACAACCGATTTAGTGTCGAGAGCGTTGGATTCCTTTCAATTAGTGGCTCGGGCGAAAGGGCTTAGGGGCTGGGGCCCGCCCTCCCCACCCCCCCCCCGTTGAGATGTAACCTGGGCGTGTATCCCCTCGCAAGGCGTACAGGAACACAGACACACAGGAGTCTCTTTTCCTACGGGCGCACAGCTGTAGTCAGTACTCTGCTAGAACCTTGCGCAACAGGCATAGATATATGCAAGTGATACGTGAGACAGTGAATGCACCTGGATGTGTAACATCAGTGTTTCAACCAGGCACAAATTTAAAAACACGTAAACTGCATAGCCGTGGAGTCNACAGTGAATGCACCTGGATGTGTAACATCAGTGTTTCAACCAGGCACAAATTTAAAAACACGTAAACTGCATAGCCGTGGAGTCGGCAGTCTATGTAGCCTGTTATCGCCCAAGCGAATTAAGAGCGGAGTGATTGAGCTACAATGTGACTTGAGAGAACTGTACTTCTCAAACCTGGAGGCAGCTGTTACGAAACATACAAACGCAAACGGATCTTCGTTCAAATCTCTGTTTGAAAAAGGTGCCCACATGGTCAGTTACCTCTCCAGAAGGAAAGCATACTGCACAAGATATGTGAAGTATAACTCCACATGATGCCAGCAATGGCTGTGTGCGGCGGAAAGAGTCACAGAGGATGAGTATCTTATCAGAAGATAAGTTTCTCATAACACTTTGGCAAGATATTGAGGAAGTCCCTTTTCTTGAGAAAAGCATCTTCCTTCAGAAATGAAATAAGGCTCCAGATGGATA
>BGNK01002173.1:96002-111372 GCA_003297005.1 Symbiodinium sp. clade A Y106 | reverse complement strand
TGTGTGTGTGTGTGTGTGTGGGTGCGTGCGTGCGTGCGTGCGTGCGTGCGTGGGTGTGTGTGTGTGTGTGCGTGCGCGTGCGAGTGAGGGTCCTTTGCGGTCCAGTTGGCCACAACCCTATACATCCTTCTAAATTGTGCGATTTTTTCGGCCGCAGCCCCTAAATAAAAAAAGACTTGCATGAACTAGAAACGTATTTCATTTAGCTGATTTGATTCTTTACATGGCCTGGGACCTCCAAGGAGCGACTCGCATTGCATTCAGTTAACTCCGAACTGCATGAATTAAATCCGGATTGGTTTTGGCAAATCTCAGGCCACTTTAATTTTTAAAGAACTATAAATGATATCTTTGAATTAGATTTACTTAGATATGGCATAAATAAAACCCTTCATTCAATTTGTTCTTTTGATTCTCCTGCCTCAGCCCATCGGCCCGAATTAAATCAATCAAAAGAAGTACTAAGTAATTACCTACTCCAAATCAATCTGTTATTTCTACCGCCGCCCAGGCCCCAAATTAAATGAATGAAATAGCAAAGTCACTAAGTTCTACAAACACATTTAATTCGTTTGATTCTTTATATGGCCCGGGATCTCTCAGGCGCGGCCTGCATGTAAGCTTGAGGCTTTTACATTGGCTTTTTTAGTGTTTCGACTTTTGGGGTTGGGAATTTGGGAGTTCCCAAAAATAGGGGACCCCAATATAGTACCCTAAATAATAGGATCCTTATTGTAAGGACCCCAAAGTAAGGTACCCCTGATTTTCGGAAGCTTCCATTTAGGGATGCTCTTGAACTTAAGGGGGTTCCTATAAAGTACCCTTTAGTAGCTAGGGTCCCAAGTTAGCGGATCTACTTTTTGGATCCTCCCGGGGGTCTGGGTCCAGGATCTATTCTTCGAAGATGACGACATTGCAGCAAAGACACAGCCGTTTCGGCAGCGAGAGCAGATCCTGAACCCTTGAGCTGACACCCTACGTTTTAGGGTTTAGGGTTTAGGGTTTAGGGTTTTAGGGTTTAGGGTTTAGGGTTTAGGGCCCTACCTACTGAACTGCGAGCTTTCTTATTATACCTTAACCCTCCAGCACCTACCTTTTTTTGGTAGGGCCCCTATAAAAATTCATATTAGGGTTTAGAACAAGAACCTACAAAAAACTAGGTTTTGGTAGGTCAAGGTAGAAGCCTGAATAATTACCAATACTCTTGTGGGGGATCCTTATTATGAATGTAGTATAATGTTCCCCAAAACCCTATTCTAATTATTAAGGCCCCTATATTAACCCTAAGCCCTTCACCCATTGATCCGAGGATCCCTCTGTTTCCGTCGACGTCGGTTGCGGCGACCATCATGTAGGTGGCAGAAATCGCAGAAGGCCCCTTTACTGCAAGCACGTATCGGAGGCTTGTGGTAGCCTGAGCTAACAATTAGTCTGTTTAGGGTTTAGGGTGTAGGTTTTCCAACTGCAGTAAGGTTTAGGATTTAGGGTTTAGGTCCGGACGCGGGAGCTTGTGATAGCCTGAATACTCAAACGATCATGGGACTTAGTAACCAGGGGATGTCATTCGGGCAACTATACTTATACTCACCCATAAGCTCAACTAAGGTACTTACTTAGTTACCCCTAAGACTCCATGTGCCCATATAGCAGGTACATAGGCCTTAAAGGGGTCCCTATATGGGTACTTTAAGGCCTAAAGTACCTACTATACGGGTACATGGAGCCTTTAGCTCATGGGACTTAGTAAGTAAGCTTATGAGTAGGCTATAATTCGGATAACCCCACTTAGGGGACTTATAACCCCAATTAAAACCTACTTAGAAGTCCCATGATCCTCTAAGCACCCTAAACTCCCCCCCTTATAGAACCCTTAGTAGATCCCTAAACCCTAAAGAATCCCTGAAAGGAGCCCTTTAAGGAACCCTACTTACTAAGTCCCATGAGCCTCCAAGTAGGGGCCTTATAGTGACCAGACCAGAGCCTCCCCCGGTTCTTTTGAGCGCAACAAGACGTTTAAAAAGCATTCTGCGCCTAAGAGGGTTTAGGGGTTTAAGGTTTAGGGTTAAGAAACCTACCTTTTTAGGGTTTAGGGGTTTAGGGTTTAGGGGTAAGAAACCTACCCTTTTAGGGTTCCTTAATATGATTTCCTTATATAAGTCCTGAAAAAGGTAGGCTATTTTTCGTTAAGGTAGGGGTTAGGGTTTACGGGGCCTTTAGCCTATGGCTTCGGGGTATAGTTATTCTAGTACTGAGCAAGCGTAAGGAAAATAGTCTTCATGACTCAGGCTTAATTTGGGAGTTTCCGAAAATTAGGGGTACCTAACTTTGGGGGTCCTTAAAATAAGGATCCTACTATTTAAGGGTACTATATTAGGGTCACCCATTTTCGGAAACTCCCATTTCTTCTGTATAAGAAGCCCCAAGTCTTAAACCTGGGAACACGCAGAAATCCCTAAACCCTAAACCCTTAACCGACCCCAAACCCTAAACAACAAAAGTGTGTGGTGATACCCCGGTTCCATGGGAAACACCGTCTGGCAGCTCCCAGGGGAAATATTTGAGAACTGGCTGACAGTTCACCAGCAACCCCGTAAGAACGACGGCACCCGTGTTCCGGTTGTTCTGCCTTGTGAAGGAAACCCACCATGAACAGGGTGCACAGCTACTAGTCAATACCTGGCAAATGGTTCAACTTCGGGTAGGTCTGGTGGCTGGGTGCAGCTGGGACACTGCATACCAAGCATAAGGAATTCACGCCGTCGCCGACATGCAGCGCACTTCCGAAGGAAAGCTGAGGTTGAATACTTTCTCCCGACGGCCTCCTCCACAGGTCGCCCTAGACCCATGCCTTGGACCCCCACACCCCTGAACCCCCCACTGTACACCCTATTCCCCCCAGACCCTAAACCCTAAGCCCTAAGCCGTAAAATTTCGACCCCATTCATACGTAGAGTGGGTGTGTGGCAGCCCATTCCTGTAGTGACGAGCAGGGGATACTACAACTGCTTGAAGGATCATGGGACTTAGTAAGCAGGTTATACTTGGGGCTACAAGTCCCCTAAGAGTGGGGTTATCCCTTAATTAGAACCGACTTATAACCATACTTACTAAGTCCCCATGAGGCTTTAAGTAGACCCTAAACCCTTAAAGGGAACCGTACTATAGAACCCTATAGCAGCCTTAAAAGGAACCCTAAACCCTTACTTACTAAGTCCCATGAGCCTTTAAGTAGTTCGTCAGACCTCTACATTCAGCCTAGGCCCTGACCTCCCTTTACGGGACGGATCCCTATAAAAACCCTATAGATGTGTTAAAGGATCCTTGTATACCCCCATTTAAGGGAACCCTTAAAGGAACCCTTATAAGATCCCTTAAAGAAACCCTCACAAGATTCCTCAAAGGAACCCTTAAAGGAACCCTTATAAGATCCCTTAAAGGGACCCTTAAGGGACGGCCTAAGCCGCAGGAAGTCGCTGAGTTTTATGCATTTCGCCGTGCTTTCGCAGTTAGCCGCGGAGACGATGCTGCTTCCTTTCGGGCTTAGGGTTTCGGGTTCCCAGAGAGCCCAATACCCCTTAATTAAGGAATATACCTTAAATTATTCGGGGCTTCATATTATGATTTAAGCTATATTCCTTAATTTAGGGATGTTGGGCTCTCTGGGTTTTTTTTTTAGGGTTTAGGGTAGGCGCTAGGGCGTAGGGTTTAGGGTCTAGGGCTTAGGGCTTAGAAAACTAATCATGGGACTTAGTAAATAAGGTAACTATACTTATAAACCCTAAGCCCAAGTCCCATGACCCTCCAAGTAGGGTTTCTTCAAGGGTTTTTTTCCAAGGATCGGAGGCACCGGCTCGCGGACAGGGTTCTGGGGTTTGGAGTTTAGGGTTTGGGGGCTTATGGATAAGGGTTTAGGGTTCGGGGTTTAGGGTTTCAGGTTCAGGGTTGAGGGTTTAGGGTTCAGGATTTCGGGTTTGGGGTGTAGGGTGTGGGGTGTGGGGTTTAGCCCGTTCATGTTGAAAGGACCAGACATAGACATAGAGGGAATCCTGGGCCATAAACCCCCAAGCCTAAACCCTAAACTCCCTAAACTTTAAGGCCTGGAGCCTAAACTCCCTAAACTTTAAGCCCTGAAGCCCAAAATCCCTAAACTTTAAGCCCTGAACCCTAAAATCCCTAAACTTTAAGCCAATCCCTACACCACAAACCCTAAACTGTGGGAACCAAAGGCTCGAGACATCTGCATCTTCTTGGATGTACCCAACCTGCCAGACTGGGAGTTGACTACTTAAAGGCTCATGGGACTTAGTAAGTAAGGTTATAAGTAGGTTATAATTAGGATAACCCCACTTAGGGGACTTATAACCCCAAGTATAACCTACTTACTAAGTCCCATGATCCTTTAAGTACCGTTCGGGTTTAGGGTTTAGGGTTTTGGGTTTTGGGCTTAGGGGATGCAGCACTCCTTCAAACATTGAATAGGGTTCTCTTAGAAGGTTACATGTCTTCAAAGGGTTCTCTAAGGGTTAGGAGCTAGTGGCCGCAATGATTAGAAGAGGGTGTTGGGGTCTGCTATAAAAAGTGTGCCTGCGATATCGAACTCTAAGGAATACATAGCGCAATTATTCAGGCCGGTGCGTTAGCTATGTTCCTCAGCAACGCCAAGGATACTATTCAGTTTGAATAAGGGAGCCCTCAAACAAAAAGGGCAAAAGGGTACTACGCAGGAACCTGGTTAGCCACCAGGGTTAGCTTTTTGCTTAGGTTCTGCTGGGCTCGGGAGTTAGAGCTGAAGGCTGTGAGGTTTCGAGGCTCAAGGATCGTGGGTTTCGGGGTCTACGGGTTTAGACTTTACGTTTGGGTTTAATATATAAGCCCAAATATTTACCAATATGCATAATCAGGGCTCAGATGGCCAGCAACATCGCTGGAAATCCTGGTAGCCCCAGTACCTCGGAGCTTTTGCCCAAACATGGGCAGAGGTGCGCCTAGTTCTCCTGATGTAGAGACGTCAGGCGCCATGGACGATATCAACATTGTAACATAAAGCTTGAAGCCCATGATGGCAGTTTGTGGGAAGCCGATCTTCGGGCACTCCTCTGCCAGACGATACTGGAATTCTCAGCATACGGGATAGTTTCTCTGCATAACCTTCGTTTATGCCTGCAGGAGAGGACTGGTGGTCGCGACTTGTCGTCTTGGCAGGCATGGATCAAGGCAACGGCTCAGGAAGCTGCAGCGACAGTGGCACCGGCAGTGGCAAAGGGGCGTGGTCGTTCGTTGTTCACTGAGTTGTGTGACCTGAATAGTGAAGCTCGCACATGGCGCCAGATCAATGACACCTCTTCTCAGGATTGCAGGACTACATGCTGCAATTGCTCGGCGGGTGTTGGTTACGATCCGGATGCTTCGTCCAACCCCATCCATGCGGACATGAAGCGGGAGCGCTTACTGCACCTGCGATTAGGCGATGACGTTGGCCTCACTGCTGTGTGGCGTGGCACCTGGAGCCTATCGCCCGGGATGCCAAGGTGCAGTTTGACAGCGAGTTGCTCGTAGACCATGAGACAGGCTGGCAGCATGGCCTTCAAAGGAATACTTGCCAGGATGACTGCCTTCACAGCGGAAGGTCGTATGCAGGCCAGCATCGCGTTCATCACCGAAAGCGTGAAGCGAGAGATCCAGAATGTACATATCGGGGGCCTGTCGTGGGACGGGGCCTGCACGCAGCTGGCTTGCAACATACAGGAAGCCACCTTGCATGTGAAGATGCGGTCTGGGCGTGACGCTTTCGACCCTGGAGGTGCTTCTACGCTTGACGGGTCCAATGTGTTTGCAGCCCTTCTTGCTCAACATGGACATCATGGATGCTAAAGCCTCGGTCCTCAATGGTCCTCATGGGCATGGCACGGTGGATCCCAACCAGCCGGGTCAGTACAAGTTATGTGAGCCCACCTGATCGTTTTCGTGGTAGTGCATGGAACGTCTAGTGTGGTTCTTGGTTTTCAGGTTTGGGCCTGAGGAGAAGGCTGTTGACTTTTGCCTGTTAAATCTCCGCTGCCCTTCTGTGTCGTGTAAATCCCTTTGGAGTTGCATCAAGCCTTTGATGGCTCCAGTTGACATCCGGAACACCTTTAAGTAAGGATAGCCGGTGGTTATATGTGGCCTTGCAGGGGAGGCCTTAAAACCCCGAGGCACGAATTCATTGCATGATTTTTGGGACGCGCCTCAATGAAGGCACGACGGTCCGCATCCAATCCAATCCAGTATGCACAATATCATTCCTCCGTGCCCCTTAGTCTAAACCTGTGATAATATTCCCCCAAACCCTATTAAAGCCATGAAGGCGCTGTATTCAGTACATTAAGGGCTGTCGGATAGTGAGGTTCAGGGTTTCGGGTCGTCTTCCAAAAAGCCTGACTAGCCTCTGCTCCGATCGACCTTGGCAAAGAGGGTTGGGGGTCTAAGGTTTAAGAAGTGGTGAAAGGGTCTAGGGCCGAGGGTATAGGGTTTAGGGTTGCGGGTTTGGGGTTCAGGGGGTAGGTTTAGGGTTTAGGGTTTAGTGTTTCGGTTTTAGGATCTGGGTCTTCCTAGACCCTAGAATCCTAAACCCCCAAGCAACGTGGAACCCCAGGGCTTTGGGAGTTTAAGGATCCTGTAGAGAAGTTTAGGCTTGAGGGGTAAGCTTCACCCTAAACCCTAAACCCCTAAACCCCGAACCCCTAAACCCCTAAACCCTAAAGCCCTACACCCTAAACCCCGAAACCCTAAACCCGACCCCTAAACCCTAAACCCTAAACCCTAAAGGCCTGCACCCTAACCCTAAACCCAACCCCTAAACCCTAAACCCCTCAACCCCTAAACTGTAGACATTAAGCTTCAGGCTCGAGGACGCCCCACCTTCCTGGCAGGTTCCTCGTTGGCCCAACCAAGATTTCCAACTCCAACACCGACTCCTCGGAAGAGCTTCGGGAGGCAGTTGCCGGTAAAAGGAATCCTGGGCTGTCACGGTTAAGGGCTTTAGGGTTCCTTTAAGGGAGTCTTTAAGGGATCTATAGAGGCTTTCTGGCTTTCTGGCTTTCATGCTATAGAGTCGTGTACCGACGCAGCGCCAAGAATAACTGTACAGAGAAGATCGGCAAAAACATGCACAGCCGAAGCGAAATTAAACCCCTGTGTCGCTAGCCAGATGGGCTGCCTCCACCCAGCGAGCAACAGCAGGCGAGTTCCACCGGCATTGCCAGGTGGCGAGAGCATCTCCCTCTTCAAGCCAAAGCATGTGCTACATCTGCTACCGGCATCCACAAGGGCAACCTGGGACCTGGCAACCTGATGCTTGGAAGGGAGGCCATGGAGGCATCAGGGAGAGGAACATCATCCTCTTCCTCGAGCTCATGATCAAGCAGGCAGGCCAAGCAATCCTTGGAGTCGTGCTGAAGATGCCGCACCAGCCTCGCACGCGACCAGCACTGCGTCATACAAACCCGACCCCAGGCACGTCTTCTCAAAGCAGGCGGTGTGCACGGTGCTGGTACCTGATTTGTAGATAATGAAGATTTGAAGCTGCAGCTGCTAGCTAGTCAGGCCTCGGGCGAACCTGGAGCGGAGTCAGGCGTACCCTTGCAGGCCGTTGTGATGAGCAGACGATCACCGAGAGTGCTTAAGCTTTGTCTGAGTCCCAGGCATACCACCAGTGTCCCGGCGGGGGTAAGGGCGGTGTGTGCGGGGATGGCACATCAGGCGTCCGCGGCGATGGCACATCCTGCACCGAAGCCCCGTCACGAAAGAACAAAGACGAAGCACTCACAAACACGCCAAAGCTGCCCAGGGTGGCGTTCTCGGAGCCGGAAGTGCTGGCCATGGTCGGCCCTGCAGTACACCACTGGAGTGATATGCAGTGCCATCCATGAGCCAGCCCACCTGGAAGGCTTCATCGGGAGTCACCGGAGCAGGCCTGCCCCTAGGTGCAGCCTCAGACAAAACCGAGTCAAGGCCGTCTGCAGCAGGATTCGCGGAACAAGCCAGCCTCCCACGACGAAGAGGCACGAGGAGGGGTCAAAGGACTGCCAGATGCGTGTCGAGGGCCCATCTCAGTGCAGGGTTTAGGATGGTTTAGGGTTTAGGGTGTTGGGCTTAGGGTTCGCATGCCCACGACATCCCACGATGCCAAGGAGCTGGGGACGGCGATCGTGACCAGCTTCTTGGCACCCAGGGAGGTGTCTCGGGAGCCAGCGGGGTCGAAGGCGATGGGGCCGATCCTGAGCTTGAGCTCGATGAAGAAGACCTTGAAGAGCTGGATCCCGCCTGGGCTGGCAAACTGAAACAAAGGAGGACGGCATGCTATCACGGGGCATGGGATGGCATGGGTATATGCATGCTGGGACACGCCCAATGACCGCATCCGACGAGTCAGTTGCAGTAGCACAGCGCCCAGCACGTGTCGCACGCGACCCAACAGCCATTGCGATCCTCCCTTCATGGTTATGTCTCCGGCTAGGTTCATGGTTATGACTCCGGCAAGGTAAAGTATGGCCAAGTGCAAAGAGTGGCCCACCCTAAACCCGCACATGTGCCAGGCTTTGACAGGACTGTGATGCAGTATGAACGACACACTGCCTGAACCATCCTGCAGCATTACGACTCGTCACACCGAGATGTGCAGCCAGAGCTCCAGAGACTTCCAGCTACCACTAAGTGAGGCCAGAGGTCCCGGCCATCAATGGTGCAGCTTGTGCAGCATCGCCACCACGTGTTGAGTTGCCCTGACATGACAAGTCTGCGGGTCCAAGGCTGCGGAAAACCAGGAGAACTGCACTGCCGTCGGCCTCGCTGTCAGCCTGCATCGGCCCGTCCTGGAAAACGGCCAGAGACTTCCAACTACCGGTAAGTGAAGCCAGAGGTCGCGGCCGTCAATGGTGCAGCATCGCCAGGAAGTGCTGCGCTGTCCTGACAACAGATGTCTGCGGGTCTAAGGCTAAGCCGCTAAGGCGGCTAAGGCTATGGAAGACAAGGAGAACCGCACCGCCGTCGGCCTTGATGTCGGCCTGCATCGGCAAGTCCTGGCAAAAGGCCAGAGTCTGAGACTTCGAGCTACCAGTGAGGCCAGAGGTCCCGGCCGTGGATGGTGCAGCATCGCCATCAGCTGCTGCTTTCTCCTGACAAGGAAAGTCTGTAACTCGACCCAACCAAACGAACTGCATTGCCGTCGGCCTTGATGTCTGACCTACCCATGTGCTGTGTCGAGCGCCCATGGACGCCTATCCTGTGAAATCGGCCCGGCATGGCCCGGCACTGCCACAGCGGCGGACGCACATGCAGAAACAATCAGGAACATCGACCAGTGCAGAGAACTTGCAAGCATTGTTGCACACGCCTCACCGAACGTTGTCTGTCTGGGCACACACACGCACTCTCTCTCTCTCTCTGTCTTTCTTGCTTTCTTTCGCCAGGGCTGTGGCGAAGAGGAATTTCCCCTTCTTTTTATTTCCCTCTCTCTCCCTCCCCCTCCTTCCATTTCTCACAGGCCTTCACAGGCCCAAGGATACACGCACAGTAAGCCAACACAATAAGTGGAAAAGTCCATTCCTCAACGTAGGTTTTTTCCACTTCTTGGCCCCCTTAACATGACCGGACTGGCGGGACACGGTATATGGAAAAACCCCCTGTGTCTCCATTTATTAACCCCCCCCCTAGAATAGAGGTTTAGTAGTGGGGGATGCGCTGCCTGCACGGGCTGTAAAGACCACACCCAATCAGGAATCATATCCGGACCAGGCGCCTTGCCCCTGCGAAAAGCACGTATGCTGGCCTCCACAGCCGAAAGTGTGGGGACCTCCGCAACCTCAAAACGGGCTTCAGAAGCCGGTTGGAGGACGGCTCGCATATCACATTTGACGCCAGCTTCCAAACTAGCAAAGTGCTCCTGCTGCGCCTGGATGCGCTCCTGATGAGAGTCTGACACTGAGCCCGCCACCTGCAGCGTGGCATAAGGCTTAAGCACCCGCTTGCCGGCGGGCCGGAGTGCACGCAGAGCCTTGAAAAAATCTTTCGCATTGAAGGGATCCGAAGCACACATCAGCCTCTCATGCGCTGTGCGAACAAAGTCCCCCTTGTCATGCCGCGATCCAGCACGTAGGTATTTTTGACACTCTGCGAAGGCTGAACAGGCAAAATCCAATAGCCCGCTTGCTGTGGGCAAATCCCAGCCCTCAGCAGAGAGACCACGTGTGCCATGAGCCGCCTGAGCGGTAAGCCGCCTGCATACCATCCAAATTCCGGATGGCCTTCCGACACACCTTAGATGCCCCAAGCCAACTTCTCGAGGAGTCTGACATAAAGGCCCTGCATCTTCGATGTTGGCGAGGACGCAGCTTGGCCCCTAGTGCAAGGACATGCGAGAAAAGCAGCTCAGTGTGCTCATGTACATTGATACCCCAATCCAGCGAGACAGTATTGCAAAGGCACCGCCCCAGGTCTGAGACAATCGCCTCGGGCCATTCAGCAGGATCACGCACAAAGGGGGCGGCCGCCCCCATGCGCCCAGCGGGTTTGCCGACGACCTCAAAATCGGATCTATAGAGCTCAGGGTTTAGGACTTGGAACCTTCGGGTTAAGGGTTTAGGGCTTGGAGAGTTCAGGACTTGGGGGTTTAGGGTTTAGGGTTTAGGGAGCTTAGGGTTCGGCCACCCACCGGGACAAGGTATGATTCTCGCAAACAGGAACTCGGAAACAAACAAGGACAAACGTATACCACTCGTACAGTGGGAACCCAGAAACGAAAAGGGCAGATCCTAAAACCTAAACCCAAGCCCTAAACCCTCAACCCTAGCCCTTGACCCTTACTAAGCCCTAAACCCAAACGACAAAACAAAGGAATAATGTAGAAGCCTAAATAATTACCTACACTATTTTGGGGGCTCCTTAGTATAATTATAGTTCAATGGGCCCCCCAAAACCCCATTCTAATGATGCAGCTATATGGGGGTTTCCGAAAATAGGGGGACCCTAATATAGTACCCTAAATAGTAGGATCCTTATTATAAGGACCCCAAAATAAGGTACCCCTAATTTTCGGAAACTCTAAACCCTAAACCCTTTACAGAACCCTTTAAAGGAACCCATTATAGATCCCTTTAAAGGAACTCTTATAGATCCCTTTAAAGGAACCCTTATAGATCCCTTTCAAGGTACCGCTATGAAGAGCCCAGGTTCTTGGCCACGGTACATTTTCCGGTGCGGGGGCCATGCCCCCACTGCTGGAAATGTCCATGGAGGGATACGGGTACCTTTTCCTTCTTATGGCCACCCTTTGTCCGCGGCAAGCCGCAAACTCTACCTGACGCAGAGCTCAACGGCGACGGGCCAATCGATGCAAAACACTGTCAAACGACCGGAGCTATGTATAATTGGAGGATCATTGGACTTAGTAGGCAATCTGACCAGTCCGTTATTTGAAGTTGCGACTGAATGAGAACCCTACCCCGCAGCATCGGTCGGGTGCAGACTGTGGGGATGGCATCAACACTTAAACCCTGAAAAACCAATCTCTACACCGCCCGAAGCCCTAAACTAACCCCCCAAAATACCTATCTTTTGAAGGCACTATAGGAGGAAACCAGAAGAAGGAACCCTAACACTGCAGGTCTCTTGGTCCAGGTAAACCCTAAACCCTGAACCCTAAATCTTAAAACCTAAACCCTAATCCCTAAATCTTAAACCCTGAACCCTAATCCCAAAATCCTAAAACCTAAACCCTAATCCCTAAATCTTAAGCCCTGAACCCTAATCCCTAAATCTGAAAACCTAAACCCTAATCCCTAAATCTTAAACCCTGAACCCTAATCCCTAAATCTTAAAACCTAAACCCTAATCCCTAAACCCCAAATCCTAATCCCTAAACCCTAAACTCCCAGCCCGGAGCTGGGTCAGAGCACTGCATCGCTTCCCGCGCTTCGCGCCGCTCTGTGGCCAGAGCTTGGGCCCTGGGATGTGAAAGCGTTTCTGCGTAACCCAGACCCGCGGGACGATCAGAGTACTACAAGGTTCCTTAAAGGGATCTATAAGGGTTCTATAAGGTTCGGACTTAGGATTTAGGGTCAAGCGACTCATAAAGACCCCCATAGACAAAACGTGCGACATTATAGAGGCTGTTCCCAGACCCCCGGGACGATCTAGAAAGTAGATCGCCTAATTTGGGGCCCTATACTACTAAGGGTACTTTACAGGAACCTCCGGGGGGGGGTCTGGGAATATAGGGGCCTTCATCATTAAAATAGGGTTCGCTTTAAAGGGGTTCCTTTGAAGGGGCTATAGTACGGTAGGGGCTTTCATAATCAGAATAGGGCTTCGGGGGATATGATACTATAACTATACCAAGGAACCCCCAAAATAGTATAGGTAATTACTAAGGCCCCTAGAAACCTTTAACCCTGAACCCTGAACAAAAAAACAACCCTAAACCCCTAGGCCCTGAACCTTCTCATACCCTGAACCCTCAACCTCAAACCCTAAACCCTCTTGCTTACGTTGTGTGTTCGGCATTTTGGGCTTTGGGGGTTCGGTCACGTTGGTAACAGCTCTGGACTCCTGAGGCGCGGAGCTGGGCGTTTAGGGTCTGGTGTGTGTGGGCTCAGGAAGAACGATTTAATGTAGGAACCTGATTAAGAAACCTTGGGCCTTTACTAGGGTTCCTTATATGAATCCTATTATTTTGGGGTTATAGGCCCAGGGTTTCTTAATCAGGTTCCTACATTAGGACTGAAAGTCTATTTGTGTCGGTTTTGCGTTTACGGCCTAGGGTCTATTGTCCATTGCGTGGGTTCAGGGTTTCAGGTTTAGTTGTGCGGGTTCAGGTTGAGCGACCCCGAATCATGGCGCATAATGCCATGTATAAAAACGCAATCACCATTATATCATTTCTAACAGGGGCAGCGGTCTTGACCTACCTTTGGTTAGTAGGGAATGGAGGAGTGGGGTACAATTATAACTACTACTACTACTACCATTCTTCCATTCCTTACACCTGAACGCTCTGAGCCGTAAACCCTAAAACGTCAACCCTAAGCCGTAATCCCGAGTATACAGAGACACCCAGCTACCCAGACCTTCCAAAATACCATAATTGAGGAATATACCTTAACTCATATTAGGCGCCCTACCATAATCATATTGGGGGTCCTACTATAAGTTTAAGTACATTGCTTGATTAGATAAACCCTAAACCCTAAACCTAAAGGCTTTTGGAAGGTCTGGCTGCAGCCAGTTCAGCTCAGGCTCGTCGACGCTGCACGGGCCAGGCTTCCATCTGGCTCTTTGACCACCTTTTGTTCGGGGTCTGGTACTGTCGGAGGGGGTGGGGTTTTAGGGGTTTAGGGTTTAGTCTGGTACTAGCGGGGGGCTTTTCAGGAATTAGGATAGGGTTTAGGGTTTCGGTGTTTAGGGTTTGGGGTTTGGGGTCTAGGTCTAGTACAATGGGGAGGGGGGGTGCTATCTAACTGACTAGGGTCCTTTACGATTCTTCTTAAAGGGATCTATAAAGTTAATCTTAAGTTACTATAAATCGTAGTATCGGGGGTCTTGAGCCTTCGAATCGGGGTTCGGGGTATATTCTAATATCATATACACGAACCCTCAGGGACAACGTTGGCCATTATGCAATGTAGGCTTCTATATTGGATTCGAGGGGTTTAAGGTTTGGCTTGTCGGGGGACTTCGAACCGATGTAAGGTCGCTGGAGTTCAGCGATATGGGGTTGGGCTAAAAGTTTAAGGTGGCTTGGGTGGGGTATATTAACCACAGACGGGATTTTTTCGCGTGCCATCCCTTATTTCGATTATGAGACTGACGAGCTCATGTCTCAAAGTTCATCTAATATAGGGGCATGGTCAGTTAAAACAAAATATACTTATACAGACTTACACCAAGGAACCCAAAGGAGTCGGCCTCTCTGTTACTGCCTGCTACCGACGCCCCTGCATCATACTGCATTCGGGGTTGGGGACGGCTACGGCTTTAAGGCGTTAAAGCTTGCACACTCAGTTTCCCGGATTAGGGTCAAGAGCGGGGGACAAAAGACCTACCGTACCAGCTAGAATGGGGCATTAGAGCATATCGCAGTCTCACTTTTTTTGGTGACAGCCCTTGGAGCATCACGGGACTTAGTAAGTAAGGCTATAAGTACCCGAATCGGATTATATAAGTAACTTTAAGCATAGTTTCCAGAATAATAACCCGAGTTACTAATTAACTAAGTCTCATGATCATGTAACAAAGGCCGGTTTGACAAGCATTGTTTTTTGTGGGCTTCGTGGCAGGATTTCCGATTTGGATTTGGGGTTGTGGGCTTAGCCACCAGTGTTTGAAAAGGATCGGATTCATGTCTGCTTTGGTCCACCTTTGTGGTTGATTGTGGGTGTCGGATGAGTCTGACTTGAAAGCAACCCAGCTCAATTTAACATTCCTCTACAAGTTATAAAGAACTGTTGTGATAGCCCATGCCATTACAGCATAATGTGTGTTCACTTGTAGCTATTGCCTCTTGCTTCACTTATTTCTAAGCCCAAAAACCCTACACGCCACACCTGGATCGGCGAAAGACGCACGCCGGCTTTCGTTGTCTGTCCGCGGAGGAACACGGGCTCCTTCAGGTTCCATTCCAGGTTTAGGGTTCTGTTTAAGGGGTTCTTTAAGGGTTCCTTGAGGGGATCTATAAGGCTTTAGGGTTTAGGGTTTGGGGGTTTAGGGTTTAAGGGTTTAGGGTTACGGTTTGGGGTTTGGTACCAGTGAAGGGTCCTTTAAAGGTTTAGGGTTCGGTTCCTTTCGGAGTTCTTGCCAGGGTTTAGGCTCCCCTTGAAGGGCAGTGGGCTTCGGGTTGCAACTTCTGAGGGTTTAATGCAGGCTTTGGGATATAAGGTTCAGTTTAGGGTTTGGGTGTTGGCGGATGTAGAACACCCCTCTACCAAGGTAACCCGATAGAAACCATGCAACCTCAACCCCAGAGCAGACTGAATCTCCCTCAAAGCCCTCGAGAAGGGCCTGGGTGTGAAAATTAGTACATTACGTCCGCAACCCTGAGTTCTAAACTCTAAACACCCCGTAGCCCTAAACCCTAAGAACCTAAGCCCCAACCTTTGAACCCCATCCTGGCAAAACCCCCAAATAACCTACGGTCGAGCTCTGTATTAAGAAATCTTATTAAACAAGAAATCAGACTCTGATTGCCCCAACGATAAATTATGTGAGACTCTGGGTGCCCAAACAAGAATTTATTTAAATTTGAGACCCTGAAAGCCTCCAATCAGGGCAAGGGCAGTGCAAGGAAGGGCACGGCAGGGCAGGGGCACAGCAGAGTTCCAAAACCACCAAAAAAACGCTT
>BGNK01002173.1:49499-95968 GCA_003297005.1 Symbiodinium sp. clade A Y106 | reverse complement strand
AAATGTACACCGGACTCTCGGGAGGGAAGTACATTTCTTATGCAACCTGTTCTGTTAAGAAATTTCCCAGACCCTGGAACTGCAACGTAGTTTTCTTAACATAGAGTTCGCCCGTACTTGTTTAGGATGTATATAATTATATAATGGTATCATAATAGGGAACCATAAAATGGAAGGTGTTTTTTTAGGGTCCAGAAAAGCCCCTAAGCCACAACGGGCACTCCTTCTCACGTAATAATAATCATAAAAAATACATAACAGTAATAAAAAGACCCTCCTTCTCTTGGAACCTAAACCCCAAACCAGCCTAAACCCTAAACCCCGAAACCCTAAACCCCTAAACCCTGAACCCCTAAACCCTAATAGTAATCGTAATAAAAGAAACACTCCTTCTCTTGGAGCTCGATTTCGAAGTCTTCTTCGATGTCACTGTCGGCGAGGAGGCCTTTCTCCTCCCGGCGCCGCGCTTTTCTTTCTTTATTTTGAAAAGGGGGCGTTAGGGTTTAAGACGGGGCTTCACGGTTTAGGGTATAATATAGAGTTTAGGGAATAAGGGTTTGGGGCTTTGGCGCTTTAGGGTTTTAGGGCTTTTTGTTTGGGGTTTGGGGTTCTAGGACTTTGGGATAAATTTAGGGGGCAGCATTTAAGGGTTTGGTGGGCTTCGAGGGGTTGATTACTTTGGGCTCTGTTTGGTGTTTTGTTTCACACTGCAGGGCACCAGGTCTTTAGCTTTACAGTAATCCCCATAAAGTTGGAAATCGGATTGAGGCCAAATAGTGCTGGGATTCCCTTTACATTACTCTTAAGGATTGAGGCTATTGGGTTTCCAACTTTTGGGCTTCTACTGTACAGTCTTCTTAGGCTGTAGGATTTCGATGTCTGGAGATGTAGACTCTGGGTACTAAACGCTGAACAAAAAACCCTAGACCCCAAACCCTAAAACCCTAAAGCCTGAACCCTAAACCCTACTTGGTTTAGGGTCTGGGGTTTAGGGTTTAGGGTCTAGGGTATAGGGTCTGGGGTTTAGGGTTTAGGGTCTAGGGCAGAGCCTGCGAAACTATCTTAACCTACCAAAACCTACTTTTTTGCAGGGTCCCTATAAATTCCATATTGGGGTTAACAATAAGAACCTACAACAAAGTAGGTTTTGGTAGGTTAAGGTAAACCCTACTTGGAGGTTCATGGGTAGTTATAAGTGGGTTATAATGAGGCTAGCCACATAATAACCCATATTAGAGGACTTATAGCCCCCTTATAACTACCCATGAACCTCCAAGAAGACCCTAAACCCGAAACCCACAACTTAAACCCTAAACCCCAGACCCGAAACCCCAGACCCTAAACCCTAAACCCTAATCCATTATAAGTAGGGTTATAATTAGGGTAACTCCATTTAGGGCACTTATAACTCTACTTATAACCTACTTACTAAGTCCCCTGCCCCTTCAAGTAAACCCTAATCCATTCGGCCTCAGGTCTTCCAGGCCTTACACGTGGGGGACTTGGAGGTAAGGTCGTCAGGGTTTAGGGTTTTAGGAGTTTGGGGTTTTAGTTTCGGGGTCTAGAGTTTCGGGTTTAGGGTTTTAGGAGCTTGGGGTTTTAGTTTCGGGGTCTAGAGTTTCGGGTTTAGGGTTTTAGGGTTTCGGGTTTAGGGGTTTGGGGTTCAGGGCTTCAGGGTTTTCAAGGTTTCATTGCTTCAGGGTTTAGAGTTTAGAGAGTGTTTAGGGCTTTAGGGCTGTAAGCGTTTCAGGGTTTAGGGGTTTAGGCTTTCAAGGTTTTGTGCTGAGGGTTTGCTAAAATCGGATGTAGCTTTGGGCCTAGGGCCTTGGGCTTAGGGGTTTATGGTTTTTCTCTCCCACAAAACCTCGCGTTCAACGCTTGAGGCCGACTGTTCAGGGGTGTAGTGTTAGGTTGAAAGGCGCATATTCGTCTTGGTGAAGTGGGATGTATTTTACAGCGTTCCTGTTAGGATAACTATACTTCCACTTAGTATAAACCCAATTCAGGCCTTGTTACTAATATAACAACGGTACTCACTAAGACTAGTATAATTGCGTATAACCCCAGTTCAGGTACTTATCGTTTAGGGCTTTAGGGCTTTAGGGCTTTAGGGCTTTAGGGTTTAGGGTATAGGGTATAGGGTTTAGGGTTTAGGGTTTAGGGGTTTAGGGCTTTAGGGTTTAGGGGTTTAGGGCTTTAGGGTTTAGGGGGCTTCCACTAAGTCCCGCGACCGTCCCAGTAAGCTTCTGCTGGAGATCGACCGTTCGAGACACGGAGGCTTGGGCTAATATGCCCAGAGAGCCCAAGACCCCTTCATTAAGGAATATAAGGGTTCCTTAAAGGGCTCCTTAAAGGGATCTATAGGGGTTCTATAATTCTTGAAGGGAATTAAGGAATATGGCTTAAATTATATAGGGCTTCATATTCTGATTTAAGCTATATTCCTTAATTAAGGGGTATTGGGCTCTCTGGGTGGGGCGGGTGTTTGTAAACAGGAGAGGGTTTGTGGGTAGATTATTATGGTAATGCGGCATTATGATAATAAGGAACCCTGGGAAACCATGTTGATAATGACTCAGGTTGCTATAATATTGTTCGGGTCTGGTGTGCACGGGTTTCGGCTGAGGGCTGACTTGGTTTTGTCGGCTGACTTGGTTTTGTCAAGAAGCTTAACTTACGCTGCCAGCATACGGAAACCATATCCTTACTGTAATGGCAACTGCAACACAAATCCCGAACACAAACCCTAGACTCTAAACCCCTAAACCCCAGACCCTAAACCCCCACACCCTAAACCCCTGAACCCCAAGCCCTAAACCCTAGTAATCTCTAGCCTCTCACCCTGAAACCTGGCATCTGGGGTATGAAGTCTTCAGCATAGGGGCCGTAGTGAATAAAGTACTTAAAGGACCATGGGCCTTAGTAAGTAGGTTTTTGTGGGGGTTTTGAGTCCCCTAAGTGGGGTTATCCTGATAAAAACCTCCTTATAACCTTACTTACTAAGTCCCATGAGCCTTTAAGTAGGGTTTGCAGTATATTACTCTGACAACAACGGCATACTCTTGCATCGCTCATGATTCCGACCCGTACAGTAGGTTGTCCGCCTTGTCCTTCAGCTTTTTCAGGTGCACTTACTGTAGGGGCCTTAATAATTAGAATAGGGTTTGGGGGGCATGTTCTAATTCTACCATAGTTATAACCCCCAAAATAATGCCCCTACATTTTACAGCTTTACAGAATGTCAGTCCTCGTCACAGTCGAGCCGTTCGTGCTGCTCGATCACACCAGAGGCTTGCAGCTGCTGAGCCTGCTGTGAAGCTTAAGGGTTTTGGGCTTTTGGGGGTTTCGGGTTTAGGGCTTCAGGGGTTTAGGGGTTTCGGGGTTTAGGGTTTAGGGGTTAAGGGTTTAGGGTTTAGGGTTTAGGGGTTTAGGGGTCTAGGGGATTAGGGGTTTAGGGGTTTAGGGTTGATGTCGGGCTTCAGAGCATTGGCTTTAGGGTCTTGGGCTTTAGAGCTTGGTCTTTTGCGTTTAGGGTTTGTGCCCGCCTCTAAACCCTAAACTCTAAACCCCTAAACCCCTAAACCCTAAACCCTAAACTCTAAACCCCTTAACCCCTAAACCCCTAAACCCAAGCATTGCGAAAGCCCCGGAGGAGGCAGATAAGCAGGGCTCATCAAGCTTAATGAATGTAGGGGCCTTAATGATGGAAATAGGATTTTGGGGGCTCCTTATAACTATAGTCTCATATACCCCCAAACCCTATTCTAATTATTAAGGCCCCTATATTGCAGAAACTAGGCGCGCTCAGTTTACAACAACATCGACGATCACTGATCCCCTTCACCTCAGTCTCGGAACTTTGGGAGGGCGAGACGACACTTAGGGTTTTGCGCTTTTCTTTGGGGTTTGCAGTTTCATCATAAGGACCCTTAAGGGGGGTAGGGGGGAGAGGGGTAGGGGGCCTTAATACCTATAATAAGGACTTAATAAGGCCGTTTTAAGGAGGTATAGCCCCCTAATGTAGGAACCTGATTAAGAAACCCTGGGCCTATAACCCCAAAATAGTAAGATTCATATAAGGAACCCTAATAAAGGCCCAAGGTTTCTTAATCAGGTTCCTACATTACCCCCCTCCCCCCTACCCCCCTAAGGGTACCTATGATGTAAGGCGTCCGGAGTTGAGGCTTCAGGGTTTTAGGGTTTAGCGGGGCGGCTACTGGCTCGAAATTCTGCAAACCACATTTTACCGGTTTTACCGTACTAACCCAGAGGGTCCATATACTCTACCATTATGGAATTAGGCCCCAGAATACCATCCCCAGTATGGTTTTGGTGACCTAATTCCATAATAGTAGTGTATATGGACCCTCTGGGTAACATAGGGGCCTAAAACAAGTCGAGGAGGACTTGGAGTGAATAGAAAGCACTACATAAACCCTGCGGGATCATGTTGTACACCAGTTATTCAAGCTTCCATGCTATACCCTAAACTCCCTAAACCCTAAACCCTGTAAACCCTAAACATCCATACTTTCGAAGGCTTGGGCCTCTTCAGGCTCTGAAGGGCTCGTCCCCTAAACCCTAAGCCCATAAACCCTGTTTCTAAACCCAAACCCCTAAACCCCTAAACTCCTAACTAAACCCTAAACCCAGAATTCTGGAGGTTCGGGGGGCTCCGGAAGGTGTTTGAAGGGTGTGGGCCTGATATAGGCTCCGGACTTGCTCGAGAGAGTTTAGGGTTTACAGGCTCAACAGTCTAGAGCTTAATTAATTAGGTTTAAAGCATCTGAGTTCTTTTGACGATTCAGGTGACCTAAATAAAGTACCAATCCTGTTTTGGGAATCCTGAATACATGCCAAAATCCGTTCTAATTCCTACATTAGGGCCAGGCCGTAGGTGGATGGATGGTTGAGGATTTCTGATCATGCTGGGCCATTCTTAGGGAAGCATGGAACTTAGTCTTCCAAAATCGTTCAAACAAGGAATATTAACTTAAACCATATTAGGGATCCTACTATGGTTTAGGGTCTATTCCTTAATTAAGGGACCTTGGAAGATCCGGGCAGCGAGACGCCCCACGACCAGATGCCGCGGCGCTTTTCTTTTCGTGGATTGTGCTGGGGTTTCGGCTGCCCGGGGTTGACGAGGTCCCGGTTACGAAGGAAACGAAGCAACATCCGTGTGTTACGGACTCCTTTTCTGCATTCTACAAACCCCAAAGCACATAAAGCAAAAAGGATCCCTAACATTGACCCAGTTACTCAGTTGGGCCTGTAACGAAAGCCTAAACAGCACTATTTTGGGGTTCCTTATCATCTTGTGGTATAACAGCATACACCAAACCCTATTCTATCCATTGGGGCCCACATCAAAGACCCCGGAGCCCGAATTCAGATCCTACACTCAATCCTAAGCCCTACACCTTAAAAACCCCCAAATGTGCGGCACGAGACCCCGAAATCCTGAACCCCCGAACCGTTTCAAAAACCCTCAGTCGAAATTGAAGTCCGAGATCACTCCGAACTTTCAGGTTTATCTGGTGTCCAGGGTTTAGGGGCTTGTGGCGCCCCGTTCTTCGTTCGCGCGTCCAGATTTGAACTGCCTCCCACATCTCGTATTCGTTCAGCTTCTTTTTCTGTCGAAGCTTCTTCCTGGCAAGAGCCAGCAGTTTAGGGTTTTTCGGGCTTGAGGGTTGAGGGATCGCAGGCAGTCGCGCCTGCCTTTCGTTTGAGATTCAGGGCCGTGACTATCTCAAGACGACCCAAATCCCTGACCCCTAAAACTTTAAACCACTACAAATGTAACCCTAAACCGATCCGAATCCCTGAACCCACCTCCACTAGATAGCAACCCAAATTGGGAAAGCACTCGAAGGTGGAGGGTCAGAAGTGGTTTAGGGATTGGGGTTCATGGTTTAAGGACCGGAGTATGGGCCCCTAATATGGACCCTTAGGTAACTGCCTTAACGGTCAATATAGGGTGTATAGTAGGTACATAAGGATCCCATGGTTCAGGGCCCGTATTGGGGGGCCCGTGGCTTCCGGGGCTTAGGGTGGGCCGAAAGCATTGAAGAAGATGGGTTGGCCTAACTTCGGTATGCAGGGCTCAATGGCTTTAGGACCTAGGAGATAGGGCTTGTGAGGCGTAGAAACTCTACTTACAGGCTCATGGGACTTAGTAAGTCAGGTTATAAGTAGGTTATAATTAGGATAACCCCACTTAGGGGACTTATAACCCCAATTATAACCTACTTACTAAGTCCCATGATCCTTTAAGTAGGTACCTGAGTAGCCCCTTTACAATAAGGGTACCCTTCTTCCTATTATTCGGTGTTGATTAGAGGACCCCAAAGCAAAAAGGGCAAAAGGGTACTACTTAGGAACCTAGAACTTCATGAAGCTTTCTCAAAAGATTTGGGCGTGGATGCTTAGAGGGCTGAAGAACTGGTGGATTGGGGATGAGACGGTCGAGGTTATAGGGCCTCAAAACAGCACATCAGCAAAAATAAGCATAGGGATATCCCATATAACCCCCCCTACAATGAAGCCCGACAAGGTAGGGATATCCCTATCAAAAGCTTATGCTTATGTGCTTCTTGGGTCCCTAAGGTTAAGGCTTCCCAAGCTGTTGACGAATCGAGCACTTGGCTACGCGTCCATACTTCTGCACGTCTGAAACCAAATCGAGAACTTCTAGAATGCGAAGAAGTCTGTAATAACCGACTTGTGCATAGGCTTTTGGAAACCTGAGAACTTCGAAAAAAGGTGAATAGGTCCGTGATCAACGACGAAAAAGTTCAGAATGCAAGCAAGTCCATCAACGTGTCTATAGGTGTTCCAAACCCGGCACACTGCTTGCTGTCCTCTCGGAATCGTTGTCCGCAAAGTCCAGCCTAATGCCGGTGACCTGGCAGCTAATCCTAAACCCCAACCCGAAGTGACAAACCCAAAGCCTAAACCCTAAACCCCAACTCCTAATCCTGACAAAAACCCAAACCCCTAAACACTGAAAACTAAACCCTGAGCACCCCGGAACCCCTAAACAGCAAAGCCGGTGCAAGGGCAGCTTACGGAGCTCCCGACACCCTAAAACCCAGATCTCGCATTATAGGACTTCATTTCGTGGGGTTTAGGGTTTAGGGTGTAGGGGTTTAGGGCTTAGGGATTTCAAGGCTGTTTGGGCTTGAGGGATGGAGGGTTTTAGGGTGTATTTTAGGCTTGAAGGCTTTAGAGCTTTAGGATTTTAGGATTGTTCAGGGCTTTTGGGTTTTAGAGCGCTAGGCTTTAAGGCTTCAGGGCTTAAGGGTGTTAGGGCTGTGGGATGCTAAGGTTTAGGACTTCAGCTTGTGGGGTTGAGGGTCGGTGTTCCCCTAAACTCTGGCTCCCAAACCCTCAACCTGCCCCAGACAGAACCTTAAACCCAACACCCTGAATAGCCCTCCAGACGAATCCAGAACCCTGAGCTTGAGGGGCCTTAATAGTTAGAACAGGGCTCCTTAAGCGTTTCTCGAGCGACACGGAGCTTCACAAGGATATAGCGCCCATTGAAAGGCTCGCAGAAGGTACGGTGGTAGAGCGGATAGCCCGGCCGTCTTCTTCATATACTTGTGGCGGACTTCGTTCATAATTATCGCGGTCCTCCGTCTTTTAGTTGTCCTTCTCCGTCTTTGTTGGTCATCCTGGCTTGGGGTTCCTGTAGGGGCCTCAGTAATTACCCATACTATTTTGGGGGTTCCATATTATAATTATAGTAGAATCGGCCCCGAAACCGTATTCTGATTATTAAGGCCCCTGTATTATAAAGCCCTCATAGTATCCCTTATAGACCCCTTTAAAAGGAAACCCTTAAAGGAACCCTATTCTAATTCTTCAGACCCCTATATTAGGCTGATGTATGCAAAGAAGTCCTGGCCGTCGGCTTCGGACACCACACAGACCCAAAGACGGAAATCATCGGCGGAGGTTTAGGGGTTTAGGGTTTAGGGGTTTAGCGGTTTAGGGTTTAGGGTTGCATATCTCGTTCTGTGCGGTTTTAGTTTCCATAGGGGCCTTAACAAAGACAGTAGTAGTAGGGTTTAATTAAAGTTTTCGTGGCTCTCCATTTGACACTACACCAAGGAATACTATGGGCACATATTGAAGTTTCTTTTGTAGATGGTTTATGGTTTACGGTTCTGGGCATATGCCTTAAACTCTAGATCCAGACCAAAGCGTACAACTGAACCACAAAGCTCTGCATCGCGGAGGCTACCGAATTCACTGCCTGAGGTTCCCCTAAACTCTTAGACTCTATCATATTGCAGGCTTTAACCCGCCCATGATGACAGACCTGTCGAGTTGAGCCTGTCTCTAATTATAGGACTTTACAGTTGATTCGGTCTTCCAACTACAAGAACCCGAGGGCCCGAGGGTTGAAATAGTCTTGTAATGCCAGAGGTTACACTTGAATCTCTGGCTATGTCTGGGGGCAAAGCTTCGAGCTGAAGCTAAGCTTAGAAAAAGGATCTCGGGGTGTAGGGCCTAGGGCCGAGGGTTATGTTTCCATACAATGTGGGAAACCGGAAGGCTTGCGGTGTATACTTCGGAAAAGACTCTGCATTTTTCCGCAGTAACCCTTCGAAAACAAAGGAACACTGCTAAAGGAGCTCGCAGTGCTCAGGTTTCACCGAAAACGTCCCCTGAGTCGTAAAGGCTTGGTACATACCGGATTTCTGGCACCACTGCGCGCAAGTCGCTTCGCGGCCATACTTGTGTTGGCCAGCCGCCTCTGCGACAACAACGATGTCCTTGTTGAGGAATTTGAACTCTGAGTCCACCACCTCCAAATCTGCCGCCTCAGACTTTGCCTCACTGGCTTTGGGTTTCAATGCCTCGAGCTTTTTCAATCCAAAACTCCACGACGTGAATCTCCTCGTTGCCGAGCTGATACGGTGTACCCAGTAGTTCTTTTTTGGGGTTACCTTATAGGACCCTGAATATAAAATTGGTTAAGTTAAGCCACAAAAGAAACGACCATGGTGTTTCGGGGTTCAGGGTTTCGGGTAAAGGGTTTATGGTTAAAGTTAGGGGCTTTAGAGTTTGGGGGTGCGGGTTGTGGGTGTAGGGTTTGGGGTTTAGGGCTTAGGGTTAAGGTGTTCAAAAATCCGAGAGGGGGACAAGACCCCAAACCGCACACTAAACAAATTAGACTTCTGAAACCCTAAACCGTAAATCCTAAACCCTGAACCCCTGGACTTCTGAAACCCTGACCGTAAATCCTAAACCCTAAACCCCAAACCCTTAGAATTCTGAAACCCTAAACCATAGATCCTAAACCCCAACCAAGCCCACGAGGCTTCCCTGCTTAAACCCTACCTTAACCTACCAATACCTACTTTTTTTGTAGGGTCCCTATAAATTCCATACTAGGGTTTATAATAAGAACCTACAAAACAGTAGGGTTTGGTAGTTTAAGGTACTTAAACCCTGCACCCCAAGAGCCGAGGAGGTGTAAGGAACAGTACTACCAGTACTAAGTCGGTTTAGGGTTTAGGGTTTAGGGTTGTGAGGAACAGTAAACCCCAAAACCCTAAACCCTGAACCCCAAGACCCTAAACCCTAAACCCCAAAACCCTAAACCCTAAACCCTTACTTCTAAGTCTTCCGTGCAATCTGCAGGCTTCGCACTGTTCAGATTTATGGTTTCGGAGCCTGGTTCACAAGGCCACTGACCATCAAGAGGCAAAACGGGATGCGCACCGTACTTTTCACACGTCTGAGCCCAAGGCGCCTGTGAGTAGTGTACGCTAAGCGAACTGAAACGAAAGGCTGTCAGGAAGCTACGGCTGCGAGTGCAACTGTTTNTTCACACGTCTGAGCCCAAGGCGCCTGTGAGTAGTGTACGCTAAGCGAACTGAAACGAAAGGCTGTCAGGAAGCTACGGCTGCGAGTGCAACTGTTTACAAACTGCACGGCCGATTGCACTCCCCTTTATAAAAGCTCGTGAAAATCCGTTTTACGGATTTCATTTCGACTCTTCAGGCTCTAGCTTCTTGAGGCTCAAGCGGTTCAGACCTAAAGCGTCCCGCAACTGCCAACTGGGCTTCTTCTTTGTGAGGTGGTCCGCAAGCTGACTTGCCGAGTCTGCCCAGCGGAAGGTTTCCTTCAGGTTTTCGCAGTCGCGGTCCAGCTCTTCGGCCGATTCACGGATGGCGCCGATGTCCAGTGTCAGGCGCTTCTCCTGCGTAGCTCCTAGCGGACCGTCTTTGGTCACCAAGTCGTAGAGGGAGCGGCAGTCGGTCACCACGTGCGGGGTGAGGAACCACTCCGGTAGTCGTCCACTCTGGGTCGGCTTGTACGATTCGAGAAGGGCCTCGGCCAGGAGCTCCCGCACGAAGATCGCTGCGTCGAAGCCTGCGTCCATGGACATCGTCTCGGCAGCTAAAGTGCTACGGCACCGCCTCTGTATGCGGTGAGAACGCCACTCCACCAGTGAAGCAAAGTCGCCCTCGACGGAGAAGACGTTCTGGCCCGTCACGAACACCAGGTAACCAGCTTGTGACCTGAGGTCCTCGTGGTTGGCCCAGCTGGCGTCCGTGTAGGCCACGACTCGTGCGCTGTTCAGGGGAACGGGCGCAAAGGTCAGCTGCCACTCCTGCGAAGACTTCGCGTCCTTGAGCAAGCGGTTCACCTCCTGCAGGTGTGCGACCGTCGGCTTGCCAGACATGGCCAGCGAAGTCGCAGCTGCCAAGTCGGGCCTTGTCTGCCCTGTGAGCCAGTGAAGGCACCCGCCTCCGGAACGTAGTTCGGTGAGCTCCTTCGGCAGTAACTCGGCGTTGGGAGTCATCGTCCTCCAGCGGGGAACCGGCTCGATGACTAAGGCCTGGATGAACTTTTCCTGGCTCAGTTCAACCTTGCCGTTCACCTTTCTGATCTGCTTGCCGCCGTACTCGAGCACCGGTTCGGTCCTGCTGTCAGCCCAGGCACCGAAATCGAACTCCTTCTTGACTTGTTCGAGGATCTCGTCTGCGATTCCTGGCTTGCCGGCACCTAGCAGGTCGTCGACGTGAGTGCCGAGAATCAACACTAAGCGGCCTGCTCGGTAGAACATGAACAAAGCTTTGTCCAAGCAGCTCTGAACAAACCCTAGGCGCAGCAAAGTGTCACGAAGATGTCGCCAGAACAGTCTCGGCGAATTCGCGAGGCCAAAGATGCCGCGAATCACTAAAAGGATCTGTCCTTTCACAAGGCCTGGAAGGCCCTCAGCAGGCTGCTTGAGGAACAGATGTTCCTTCCGATTCGAAAGCTCTTGGCTCCCCTGTAAGAAAGCGCCTGTAATGTCGCTGTTAAAGAGGAAGAAGTCTGAGAAGGAAGCTGCGATCTGGAGGATTATCATCAGCCCCACCCGCGTCAAAGTCGGAGCGTCACGACGCAGAGTCAGGAGATCTGGGTCTTGATCTCCTCTGCAGACCAGGCGCGCTTTAGCGCGAACTTCGAGCCAGGGGTAAGCCGCGTTCTTGTTGCGATAGCAGAATCTCGTGGAGAGAATGCGGCTCCGATCCACGTGTTGTTCTACCCATTGGCTCGCTCGCAGGTCCAGAGGCTTGACGGCTTCGAACTTCATCCACGTGTTCCACTCCTTCTGACGGGCTTCCTCGTACAGGTGCTGCTGTTCCTCGGGAATCAAGTGCCGGGGGATCTCCTTCTCAAGCGCTTTCTGGTCTTTGCGGGTGACCCACGCCTGCCAAGCACGGGCGTAGAAGGCGGTCCTCGCAAACTCATCTCGGGGGTTGGCGAACTTCTCCTCGTAGGTGAGCGGTACGTAGGGACCCGAGTGGCCATGAGCTTCCAAAGCAGAGGCAACAGGGTCGTCCTCTTCGATGCGCGGCTTCTTGTTTTCCGGTTCCTGGGCTTCTGTCTCGTCGGTGGGTCCGTCCGCCCACTGAGGTCTCGCAAAAAGATGCGCGACCGGTGTCCCAGGAGCGGCCGTGGTAGTCTGTCTCGCGGTCGGAGAGGGCTGAGTTAGATCCGAGCCGTCGGCGGAGGGCGCAAGTGGAACTGAAACCGGAGCTATCCTGTTGTGTTCTGCTTCCCCATCTTGGCTCTTGGTCGCCTCGGCCTCGGGGAGAGACGGTTCGTAGAGCTCGTCCTGCCAGTCCTCGTACATAGGCATGATCTCGCCCGGCTGCTCGGCGACGGCGTCTCCTTCGTCAGGGCCCTCGCCGACCTCGTCGTGGTATTTGTCCGGTGGCATCTGAATGATCTTTTCGAGGTCGTGCTCTTGTACCCGCCAGAGCTCGGTGCCAAAAGCGGGGCGGAGCTGTTCTTTGGAAACCAAGATACAGCGGCCACCTGACGTGACCCAGAAATTGCTCTGGCTTTCGTCACCTTTGTGGGGACCCGCCACGGTCGCACGAAACCACCCCGGCGGCACTCTTTTGCCTTTTCGCATCTTAGCGCTACGCCAAAAGGCCACCAGGTCACCGGCCTCGTAGTGATGCCGCGGTGGGCGTGGCATCCGGAGCACTGCGTTGCGTAGTGCTTCGTTTGTCCTAAATTCGGCAAGCTTGCTGTCAGCCTGGGCCCTTATCCAAGCGCGAAGTCTCAGCTCAGCGTCGTGGTCCAGGCCTTGGAGTGCCTCGAGCTTGCCGTCTGGGGAGAGCAGGTCGCAGGGAACCCTCGGGTTCTTCCCGAAGACCCACTGCAATGGTAGGCCGAGCAGCCTGATGTACGCACCTTTTCATTCATGCATTGACCCACCTCGGCCGCAAGCAACTTCATCTCGAGGGGTCCTTCAAGCTGCTTCTCGTCGATCAACCTAGCCGCTACGTACTTGAAAGCTCTGTTAAAGGACTCCACTTCGCCTGCTTGCCAGTGTGCCTCGGCTGCCGGGTTGTCCACCTCCGTGCCGAGGGCCTGGAGCCGTTCAAGGAACTCGGCCTCAAAGGCACCGTCGCGATCCAGCCAGGCTCTCGCAGGAGGCCCTGCCCAGCTCATCCAAATGTTGGTGAAAACTTCGAGCACACGCGAAGGCTCACGGCTAAGCACTGGATAGAAGACGTTGAAGCTGCCGTTCGGTTCCAGCACGTGTAAAAACCAGTGTGGCTGATTCTTGGCGTCACGGAGGTGTAGCAGGTCCAAACAGACCCGATCATTGAATGCACCTAGCACCTTGAAGGAAGCCGGCCGTGGTGGTAGAGGACGTTTGGTCCGCTCGCAAGTCGCACAGCGGAGCCGACGAGACAAAGTCACGGCTTCAGGCTGCACCTTAGCGTTCTGTGCCAAAGCCCTAGTCAAATCCTCGGCCCGAGGGTGTCCAAGGTTCCGGTGGGCCTTCACGATAAAAGGCGCCAGCTTCTTTTGCGCCGCGGTCAAAGGAGGGCCCACGAACCAAACCTCGTCCGAGTAGTCATCTCGTACCAAACCGATCTCTTGCATGAGCTCGTGCTCGTGATCCTCGGCGGTTTCACCCGGCTCGGGTGGCACCCTCTGGACCCCGTGCTGTGCCGCTGGTACTGCTGCTCCGGGTTCGCCGGGTGCCTTGCCCAGCACGAAGATAGCAACACGAGCGGGGAGCACGAACCGCTCACGAGGGGCCTGCACGTTAGGTAACTCCTCTTGTTCGATCACGATGGTGTCGTCGTTGTGGAGCACCACTGAAAGACGGTGGTCCCGTTCAAGCCCGGGCCGAACACGTTTGGCCTTCGGAAGATAGGCTATCTGGATGTTGTGAATCTCCCACGGGACCAGCTCCACGACCTTCTTGTAGAGGTCGGTTTCCGGGTCAAGGAAGATGTTGTGCTGAACCTTCCGCCCCAGAATTTCGAGCGCTTGCTCAAGTAAGGGTTTCCACTTATCCTCGTCCTCGTTCGCCCTCACAAAGAACACCTTGCGGGTCTCATTCGTGGGCTGCGGCTCGATGTCATAGTCAAGATTCGCGCCGAAAGAACCCACGACCCAGTAAGCCCGGCAAAGCGCGTCGTCAAAGCCGGCCTGGTTGAGGTATTCCTGGTCGAAGGCGTGGAGGTAGTCAGCGAACGAGGCATCAGAAACCAAGTGCCGGACCAGATGGCCACCGCCGGCGTGCTCGAATCTCCGTTTAAGGTCCTCGGAGCGGTGCTTGCGTAGGTCAAGTGTCACCTCGAGGTACCCGTCGACGGACTGTTGTCCCGGGGCGCACACAACCACGTGACCTCCTCGGCGCGCCTGGCTGGCAGCAACGTCCTGACAGAAAGCAAGGAAAGCCCGCTCGCGTTCCCGGAGGTTAAGGTTCACCTTCTGCTCGTCGCCGGAGTGAGGGGGCACTGGCCACTCAGCCGAGACCCAGCGCACACAGGGGTAACTATGTAGATCAAACCAGGGTCCCAGGCATCAAGTCGTTCGAGCAGCCACCGGCGAGCAGAGGGCAGACGGAAGTCCAGACCGCCGCCGGGAAGAAGGCTAATCGGCTCCATCACCTGCAGGGCCCATCGTACCACAGCACGTTGGGTGAGCGCGGCCTCGTCCAGGTACAGCTCCAGGAGATCGTTGCGCCGCCGCCGTAGTCGACGAGGTTGTTCGGCGGCCCGTTGTGCCACGATCTCCTTCTGCCCGCGGCTGGCTTGCAGAACCTCGCGGGCCCGTTGCACCATGCGCCGCCGTTGCCCCGGACGGAGCTGAATCAGATCTCGGTACTGGACACTGACACCGTGTCCCACTCCATCACCTGCACCACCTGCTCCTGCTCCTGCTCCTTCGTCTTCCTCGGCTCGCGAACCGCCAAAGTGGTAGGAGGTTCTGCTTGAGGCGGCTCCGAAGACGTTGTTGGAGATCGTCGCGAGTTCGTCGGCCGGGAGGCGCTGGATGCCTGAGCTGTAGAGGCACGAGCCGAGCACGAATAACAGTCGGACAAGCTTAGCGAGGACACCGTGCCGGTTGAGTTCCGCTTTCGTGCCCTTGCGGCTGGCAGCACCATCACCTTGCCGCCAGGCTTGCTGCGCCTGCCGTGCTCCTGAAAAATCGGCACCGTGTCCCCGGAAATCGGAACCACATAGAACACCATGCCGCACAACAGGCAGTCGCGGAACCTCCCGTGCTTGTTCCCGTGGCGTCTGCTCGCGTCCTCTGGGTGATCGCAGATGTAGAGGTTCACCGGGTAGTTGGGGTTCACCGGCTTCTTGCTTTGGAGCTTCTGGTTTGTGGGCGCCACCGACAACAAATGCTCCGTCTCCACCTCGGCCAGGACCTCGGCATAGGATGTCAGAGCCGGGGCCCGAAAGCGCATGGCCCTCACGAAGTTGGTGGAGACCTCCATGCGACCGATTTGGTCGCACAGCATCATCACCTTGGCCACGCACCGCCGCCATGACGAGCGTGCCCGGGACTTCTTGTTGCTCGGGGGCTGCGATTGCATCTTGAAACTGCTCTTGAGGGCGCTCAGCCAAAAACTGCGATGGCATCTGGAATCTCCCTGTGCGCCTTGTGGCTGGGATCTCGGGGTCCTTGCGGCTCCTGGCTCCAACATCGAACTGCACCACCTTCTTATTGGTCTCTAGGGGCAGCAAGCTAGAAGGAGAAACCGACAACCGAACACCACCGGGATCTCGAACACACACCACGGGGCGAGCCTTAGCAGAAGGGAGCTGAGCAGGCCAAGTGCAATCAGCATTGATAAAAATCGTCATCCCAGTCCAGCTGAACGGAAAATGTTGTGATCGTGCCCCCGTGCCCCAAAGGTCCCACAAGGGCTCGGAGACACCGTCGATCAAAGTGACCCTTTCCTGCTTCAACCACCGGGCCTCGGGTCCGTCAGCAACTTCTCCTAATTCGAAGAGCCCCGATCTCGGCCTAAGGTGGTGTCGAATATGCATGCCATTGTCAAAGCAACACTGCCAGTGATCAGCAGGAAGGCTGCACTCGAAAGAGGACAGGTCACTATTCATGTCGTCTAGATTGGGCTCATACTTGTGGGTTCGCTGCTGGGATATGCGCTCGGAGATCTCAGGAAGGTCCGTGTACTTTTCCTCTTGTGCGGGGGACTGTGGCTCTGTGAGACGTTGCCCCTGAGAAACTTCACGGCATTCCTCGCGGGAGGTGCCCTCAAAGATCAAGCCGGCATAGGCCGAAGTAAAAGTGGAGAGGCCCGCGGGCCAGCCGCCAACAGGAAAATCGTCTAGCTCAAGCACCAAATGGCCCGTGGCATCGCGTAGAGCATTGACCTGAGCACCGCCAAGGGACGGGAACGTCACACGACGTCGGCCCATGTCGATCACCGCCTCGGAGAAGGTCAGGAAGTCTTGGCCGGCAAGAAAGGGGATCTCGTGTAGGTCGCGGTCATCAATCACCGAGGTCGAGATCACCACCGGCCAGCCCCCGAGCCCAATCGGCAGGTGAACGCGCCGGCTGGACTCCTTTGGTTCGCCGGGCAAAGCAGTAGAACTCTCTCTCCGCCTCCTCCCTCGGCACCAGCCCGAACTCATCGCGCCAGCGCTTCAGCACACGGTTCAGGAGGCGAAGGCCCACGACGGTATTCTCACAAGCGGTGTCGATCGTCAGGTAGTCCTTGTTGTTCTCGACCTCCGCGGGCGCACGCCGATTGGCGTGGATGCTGCGGAGCCCGTCGGGGATCCAATGGGCCCGTCTTGTGACAAAAGAACGGCGAAGCTTCTCGATGTCGATCGCCGCGCCGTCCGTCCTGCAGGAAGTCGCGAAGGCCACCGTCGGGGAGCACAGACGCGATGCCAAAGAACCGCATCGCATCCTCCACGGCCTCGGGCGCGGAGCTCCGGCTCACCGAAGGCTTGCGGGCCTCCTTGATCCTCCGGGTCACCGCCGAGCTCGCCAGGAAGTCGTCGGAGCGAAGCGCCTGTTCCACGGCAGAGACCGGAAGCTGAGACGAGGAGCTGGCTTTGCCCCGCACCTTGTTCACTTTGCGGGCGACGCGGGACGCCTCGTCCTTCACCGCCGCTGCCTGGGAAGCCGTAGGCGCCGAAGTCGTACGGGTAGCCGGCGGCGTCGAGAGAGCCGTCGGAGTAGTCCTCATAGCCGCCTGCACCGACCGGGTCACCTCGTACCCGTAGCGCTCGACCATCCACTGCTCGCCTTCCTCGTCGCCGTAGCCATACCAGTCGTCTTGACCGTCGCCGCCGTCCTCGTCGTTCTCGTCTTCGGCGTCCTGTCGGGCAACTTCGTTCACCTTCTTGGCGTTACACGCTGCGTCTCCTCGCCAGTGCCCTTTCTGACCACAGTCACCGCAAACAGTCACGGCCTTCAGATCGTCGAGCGACATGCCCCCGCGAGCCTTGCCGCCGGACTTGGACGGCTTTCCTCCGCCTTTGGCTTTCCCCTTCTCTTGGCCTTTTCCACCGCGGCCCTTCGAGCCCTTCTTGCCCTTGCCGCCGTTCACGTAGAAGCCGCGGGCCAGCTTCTGCCGATTCTCGCGGTGGGTCGCCATCACGGAGTGCATCGTGCGAGCCAGGTCCTCGGGGATCTCGTCCATGTCCTGCTGGGCAATCATCTCCGCGGGGTCGTGGTCGAGGAGCCAGTTTGCAACTTGTTCTCGCTGGCGCCGCTGCTAGGCAAGCGCCAGTCTGGCACATATTCCCAATGTGTCTCGTGAGCACCCCTTGCTCGACCACCTGCTCGCTGATCTCATAGCCCATCTCGTCCTTGATCGCGGCCGCTGCGCACTTGAACGGCCGGGTAGAGGAGCTCGATCGCCTGCTTCACCTTCTTCCAATTGTACTCGCCCGAGGTGCGAAGCAACACATTGGCCTGGCGCTCCAGGCTGCTATTGGTGTGCTCGAAAAAGAAGAACACCATCACCTCGTCGGGGATGACCAAGCCAGCCTCCTTGCACCGGCGGGCCGCTTTGTCCATCGCGTCGGCCACTTCGACCATCGTCAGGTTCTTGCCGGCCACGTCGAGGCGAAAGAAGCCTTTCATCGCGCTCCCGACCTTATGCATCCTTCGCTCGTCGAACTTTTCCTTGAGGACCTGGAGCAAGACCTTCCAACCTTCTTTCGTGCCAAACGTCTTGGCGGGGATGTCCTCCAGGTAGTCTGCCGCATCGCCCTCCAGCGCCGCGTGGAGCCTTAGCCCAATCTCGCTCTCGTCGATGATATTCTTGGCAATCTCCACGTAGCTGTCGACCTTCAGCACGAACTTCCGGAAGCACTTCGGATCCTTCTTCTTGTCCCCGTCGAAAACCGGGGCAGCAGGCAAATTGCCCCTCGGCCGCCTCTGCGCTCTGCTGGCGTCCGTCGCAGCAGTCGGCGGGGCCTTAGTAGGAGAGGGATTCGCCCGTGACGAAGAGGAAGATCCCGAACTCCTCGGTCCCGTCTTCCCTGTACGGCCGGCAGGTCGCAACTCGACTTCCGCTTCGACCGGTTGGTCTTCTTGCGGCTCGCCGGCCCCTTCTTCATCGTCGGGTCCGTCGCCTTCACCCAGGAACTCGTCAAGGTAGCCGTCAGCGGCAAGCTCCTCGTCGGGGTCCTCGGTGTCGGTCGCATCCGGAGCGTCTTCAGCTCCGCGGTCGCCGTCAGTAGACGGCATCGAAGAACAGGTAGTAGGGCACGTCCGCGAGAGGATCTATGCTGCCACGCTACCAATGCAATCTGCAGGCTTCGCACTGTTCAGATTTATGGTTTCGGAGCCTGGTTCACAAGGCCACTGACCATCAAGAGGCAAAACAAACGGGATGCGCACCGTACTTTTCACACGTCTGAGCCCAAGGCGCCTGTGAGTAGTGTACGCTAAGCGAACTGAAACGAAAGGCTGTCAGGAAGCTACGGCTGCGAGTGCAACTGTTTNTTCACACGTCTGAGCCCAAGGCGCCTGTGAGTAGTGTACGCTAAGCGAACTGAAACGAAAGGCTGTCAGGAAGCTACGGCTGCGAGTGCAACTGTTTACAAACTGCACGGCCGATTGCAATCCGGACCCTGAAGTCCCTCCAAGTAGTAGCCAGAAAATTGGAACATCACCAGCCTCGTTTCCCATACCCAGACCCCCGGGATCTAGAAAGTAGATCCCCTAATTTGGGGCCCTATACTACTAAGGGTACTTTATAGGAGCCCCCATTCAGGGATCTACTTTTTGGATCCTCCCGAGGGCCTGGGTAAGGTAAGGTATAGGGAATCACCGCACTACTCATCCTAGATCCATGTTAAGGGTTTTGGGTTTAGGGCTCAGGGTTAGAGTTTACGCTTTAGGGTTTAGTGTTAGGGCTTAGGGTTTAGAGTTTACGGTTTAGGCTTTTACTAGATGGAACCCGAAGAATAATATTACGGGCCTTGCCAAACTTGGATTCGTCCTGCCGTTTGAAGAGGAAGGGGGCTTGGGCGCATGTTCTGTAGGGTTTAGGGTGCAGTGGTTCTATAGGAGGTGATATATGTTTGTGGTCGTTAAGGATTTCGGCATTGGGGTCTGTGGCGTTGGGTGTATGGCTTTGGGTGTCAGCAAGCACGTTTGTCGTTTTGAAAACGGGTTGCCGGTGTTTTAACTATGGGTTCTGTGACTGTGGTGCTATGTGGGATATTTTCTCTGCAGGGTGCGGGGTCTTGGGCGTTGAATTTGCTTTGTTCTTCTAGGATATCGGGTATGGGATTTAGGCTTTCGGGTGTTGAGGGTAACTCGGGTTCAGGTCCTAGGTATTTGGTTAATGTTTGAACGTTTTCTGGAAAGTGGAAGTTGTCGGGACGTGTCCTGTGACTAAGGAGTCTGCTTTCCATGTTAGTGGTCCCTCAAAAGCGCTTTCCTAAACCCTAAACCTAAACCCTAAATCCTCATAAGTGACTCATAAGCGCTTTCGGGATAGGGCCCTGAAGGGTACATGGTTGTGGTCTGAAGTGCCTGCGATTGCCAGCTGCAGGCTCTCCCTGCCAACTAATGCAGGAACCAGATTAAGAAACCCTAAACCCTGAACCCCTAAACCCTAAACCCCTAAACCCCTAAACCATAAACCCAATAAGGATCTCTGCCTGTATCCTTACGACCAGTAGGGCAAAGGGTGTTGTTCATCAGAGGTCTACATTATAAGAAACACACACAAAATCCGCCAACCCCCAATCCAAAACTGCTGAACCTCGATTTAAGAACAAAGTCTTGTGGTAAAGAGTGAAGTTGCCTAAGGCCTGCACAGCCCAAACCCACCACCCCAAAGCCTAAACTCTTTGCGGTTGCCTGTCCTCCTTCTTCCGCTTCCGCATGGGGTTTGAAGCGTCGAAGCCGTCTTCCCCTTCCAAGAGATGCTAGGTCCGCAAGGTTTGGGCTTTGGGCTCAGGGTTTAGGGTTGCATCAAGCCTGAGCACGCCCTCTTATATGTCCGAAGTCCTATGCTGAACCCTGAACCCGAAACCCGAAATTCTGGATCCTAAACCCCCAACTAAACCTATAAGCCCGAAACCTGAAAGCCCAAATCCAAACCCCTGTTCCCCGACCGCGCTGGGGGTCTTGGCTTAGGGTTACCTGCGGTGAGTACACGCTTACCGTGTCAGGCACTTCCGCGGCAAATTCGTTCCAACTGCGTTAGGGCCCCTATGCTTTTGCGGGGAGTTTCGGAAAATTGGCAGGGTTTAGGGTTTAGGATTTAGGGTTAATTTAAAATTGGCCTTAACAATACCTAGCGACCCGAGGTGAGTAGCCCGAAGAGGCTCCGACTCAAGCCGCTTAGGGTTTAGGGTTTAGGGTTTAGGGGAAATTGGCCCAAGGAGGCTGCAAACTGAACTACTTTCCTGCACACATACATCCAAAATCCCCAACACCCTGAAGGTCGAGTCATAAACCTTGAACCTTGAGCCGTAAACCTCGAACCCTGAGCACTGGACCTTGACCCATAAACCCTAAACCTTACACCTAAAAACCTAACTCCGTAACTCCTTCCCCTGGCCCATGCTGCCCAAGACCTTCGTCGTCTTTTGTCTTTCGAACTTTGAGATCCTGCAGGTACATAGACTATGGCCTGCGATGCCGGTTTAGGGCCCCAAGCTGAAAGTGCGGCTCAAAGTATTGAAGTGGGTTGTACGGTCGTCTTATGGGTGTCACCAGGGGATGTCTCGCAGCTGGGGCAATCGAGGGCCCTTGCGTTTGAAAGACGTTGGAACACTTTGCCAAGAGCTTCTCTGTGCTTTTGCTCTACTCCCCAAGCCCTGAGCCCATGAACCCCTAAAACGCTAAAACCCAAACACTCAACTACTCAACCCTAAGCCCTAAACCCTAAACCGTGGCTGTGTAAGGAGTTCAGGGTTTCGCGGGTGGGCAACACGGAAGTGTTGGGTCGATGCAGGGCCTCAATAATTACAATAAGGCTTTTGCGGTTTATTATACTACCTTAACCTACCAACACCTACTTTTTTGTAGGGTCCCTATAAATTCCATATTAGGGTTTAGAACCTACAAAAAAGTAGGGTTTGGTAGTTTAAGGTATATTCATAATAAGGCACCCCCAAAATAGTATAGGTAATTGGACCCTATATGATGCAGGGTCTGGGGCTCCGCGATTTCGGCTTTCGGAGTCCCGGGGGTTTGTGGCTTTTAGGGCTTAGGGTTTAGGGGTTTAGGGCTTAGGGGTTCAGGGCTTGGGGTTTAGGGTTTAGGGTTTTAGGGTTTAGGGCTTAGGGTCTGGAGTTTAGGATTCAGGGCTTAGGCTGTAGAGTTTAGACGGTGGCGTCTCTCCTGGAGATGCGGAATCTAAGGGCCTGACGTACCATGCTCTCATATGCAGATAAGGTATGCATGCACAGACAAGTAGATGTCAAAATTTCCACATATAGATATGCCGCTGGTATGCCCTACTTAAGAGCTCCTGGGACCGAGTAAGTAACAAGTAGGATAGTACTTAGGTCATCGATAGCCCCAATTATAAACCTGTTTACCAAGACTAAGTCCCCTGAACCCTTCTATAAGTGGGTAGTTCTCTAAATTAGTGTCCCTCTTAAGGTCCTCGTTATAAGTGTGCCGTACTATTTTGGGGACCTGAGATGGGCCCTTAGTTTAGAGAACTACCCACATAAGTTCATGGGAGAGCTTGGGAGCTATCAGGCTATGCGGAATAGACAGGGCCCCTGTACCCTGGTCCTGTCGCAGGATGGTCTGAACCCCTTAAAGAGATTGTTGATGATAAAAATCCTGCATTACCTGAAGGACCCTAAACTATCGGAATTATGGTATATTCCTTATTCTGGGAAATGCAGGATTTATATCATCAACCGAAGTAAGCCTCAAAACCGCAAAAACCTGCCTGGATACTGATTGCGAAAGACGAAACCCCGAACCAGGCGTTTCCAGGTCCTGAGGTTCGGGTTGCGAAGGCCACGGGTTCTCAACGCTTCGTACAAATTCTGGACTGTTGGGCTGTGCATAAACATGAAACGCTACGCCCGAAACTCGAGCCCTAAAATCCTGAATGCTAAACCACTATCACCTTATGAAACATTCAACCCGAAACCCGAACCCCAAACCCGAACCCTAAAATCCTGAATGCTAAGCCCTAAACCCCAAAACCCTAAACCCTAACCCTAAAATCCTGAATGCTAAAATGGCTAAACCCTAAACCCTAAACCCTAAGCTGGCGATCCTCACCCGACTCTTGGTCGCATTCGCGGAGGGAGAGGTTGAGCTTGGACCCAGCGATACCTCACTTTAGTGGTTTAGGGTTTAGGGTTTGGGGGATTCCGGGTTTGGGAACTCCAAACCCTAAACCCTTGGGTACGTAGGTGTCGATCTCAACAGTCTCCAAACTTACTTATGTACATATGTGCGTATATATATATATATACAAGGCTCTATATGTTGCAATAAGAGAGATTAAACATAGGGTCTGGGGTTTAGAGTCTGGGGTTTGGGGCTCCAAAAGCACGTCCCCCAACTTGGCAACCCGAAAGCCATGTAATGTAGAGCTTCGGAGACCTGCCCTACGGGTTTAGGGTAGGGGTAACGGTTTAGGGTTTGAATGCAAAACCCTCCTAAACCCTAAACCCTTTTAGGTTTTAGGGGTGAGGCTTTAGGTTCACGGTTTAAGTTGAGGTCTCATAGCTTGTCGTGCCCTGTTGGGCGAGGTCCTTGTACAGCACGAACTGAACCCCTGATACTGTAGACCCTGATTCATCAACCCTGTTTCTGAAAGGGCCTTAACATTAGAATCCCTATTGGCCCTATTATCATCCCCTACTTGAAGGGGCAGGGGACTTAGTAAGTAGGTTATAAGTAGAGTTGTAAGTGCCCTAAATGGAGTTACCCTGATTATAATAAGTCCCCTGCCCCTTCAAGTAAACTGGCTCCTAAACCCTAAACCCGAAACCTAAACCCGATTCTCATCCTTCGTAATTAAGGGAAGGGCTTATTAGCAGTCGGGGGTGTGAACCGTGGCACCACCTACACGACCAGCCCGTACTAAACCCTCGACCCCTAAACCGCAAACCCGAAAGCCTACCAAACCTTAAACCCTAGAAATTCCCGAACTAAGAGCCGAGATTGGCAGGCCCATGCCCCCAGCGTCAAACCCACAAGCGCATGAAAAGGACAGCTGATGCGTTCGCAGAGCGCCTGCTCTGACCAGACGATTCGAAGTCAATCCTAATCCCTAAACCCTACATCTTTCCCAACAAGCGCTGCAGACTCCCCCCAAAACTCCAATGAAGCCTGACGTTTTCGAAGGCTTACCAGCCAGGATTCAACAAAAAAACACCGAGATTTTCCTCCTTGGAAAAGGCTTGGCATAAAAAGGCCCCACTGGTACTGCCGACAGACACAACAATCTCCCTCCCGAGAGATCTTGACCGTCGGGGTCATGGTAGATATTATGCAAACCTGTGTAGAACCCAATTGCAACTCTCGCATAGACCTGTCAGCGTTGCAACTGCAAGTAAACCCTGAACCCCGAAACCTAAAACCCCTAAACCTAAAACCTTAAACCCTACTAAACCCTAAACCCCTAAAACTAAACCCCTAAAGCCTACTAAAACCTAAACCCTACTAAGCCCAAAACACTAAGGCCGACTAAACTCTAAACTCTACGAATCCCCAAACCCCTAAACCTCAAAACCATAAAGCCCCTGACGACATAAAACACCACTCAGCTCCCGGCCGATAATCTTCACGAAGCAATCCTGGTTCCTGGCATTCCGGTGCTTGTTTATAACACCAGCAACCAGACCCTAAACCCTGTGAGAGTTCAGGGTTTAGGGGTTGGGGGGTTCAGGGGTGTAGGGTTAAGCGTCTAGCGTTTAGGGGTGAGGGTTTAAGGGTTCAGGGTAGGGCACACTGGCTTGTTCAGGGGCCCTTAAAACAAGGATCCTGTGCCATTTAAGGTTTGAGATTAGAAAGTTGCCCCCTATGTCTGAAATTCCGATTTCGCACCAGTGCCTGACGACTCCAAAACCACTTGATTAACTGGTTGTAGCAGAAGGGTTTTACGGCGAGCCATGAGTTGTCATGAGGGTTTTGTAGTGGATGATATTCCTTAGCGGATGGCGGATCCTGAACATGTGTGGAACGCGTATTCCTCAACTACGGGGCTTTGGAGTCTCTAAGGATCGGGGCTTCCACGTTCCGTCTTCTTGTTGCTGCATCGCAGGCACATCGCGAGGCTCATCGCTGTCGGATTGAAGCCCCAGCGCCCGAAAACCCCAAACCCTGTAACAGGCCCAATTCTTAGTCGAGGGCTGGTAGACCCAGAGAGCCCAATACCCCTTAATTAAGGAATATGGCTTAAATTATATAGGGCTTCTTATTGTGATTTAAGCTATATCCCTTAATTAAGGGGTATTGGGCTCTCTGGGGACGAATGAACTCGAATCCGCATTTGTACTGTATGTTCCTTAAACGCCTTGTAACACAGAATGCCCTACGGAATCGCATTACTAATCGCTCAGGCCCCTTATAGTGCCTTTGCAAAAACCTTAAAGAAACCCGCATACTACTCTTGCAGTACACTTACAGAAATCTTATAGCAACCCGCATATTTAGAACTCTTCAAGAAGCCTAATAGGACCAGTAAAGAAACCTCCTAACTAGAAACTCGAAAAGAACGAACCCGTTTTGAAATTCTTACACTTCTAGCATAACCTCTTCATTTAAGCACGCCTGCAAAAACCTGATAAAAACCCGTACGGTACCCCAAATACATCTTAAACTACGCAAAGAAGCCTACCTAAATCTGCTGCCAGGGGACCTCTTGAGATGATCTGCCGCTCGGTTGACGTTTCGGGTCTCCTGCGCGTAGTTGTTGGGAGCGCTTTCGGGTGTAGGTCTTCAGGGTTTAGAGTTTATAGGGCCCCAAAAAAGCACATAAGCAAAAATTAGGATGGGATATCCCATATAAACCCCCTTATAATGAAGCCCATTCAGGTAGGGATATCCCTTTAAAATGATTATGCTTATGTGCTTTTTTGGCCCCTAAGTTTAGGGGCTTAGGGTTTTTTGGACGTACGGGTTTCTGGATTTAGGCTTTTCGGGGTCTCAGAGACTCGAGTGGTACCGAGGGTCTTAGACTGTCAGCGTCTCGAAGTTTCAGTTGAGGGTTCTTTGTTCAGGGTTTAGGGCTGAGGGCTTACATCGGACGAATGAATAATGTGCCATAATGCCACGAGTGATCGAAGTCTGACGCCAGCTCAGACATCGCAGCAGAAAAACATGGAGAGTAGGCTCCTACTGTCGTGGCGGGTGCTTTGTGTCCGGCATAAGGGTTCGCAGGGGCTGGCGAGAGTTTAGGCTGTCGGTTGCGGGTCCAAAACCTGTGGGACCTGTAAAAGGCCCGAACAAGAAGTCCTTCACCCCTAGACCCTATACCCTAAACCCCTAAACTTTAAACACGACATCGAATCCAAGCGCCATGCCAACATCTGTCAGTCCTAATTCTTAAAGCTTATCAATCTTAACCCTGAACCAGAAATCAAAAAATCTGCCCTGAAGCTTGCTCTTTCAGCCGTTAAACAGATACGCTAAAACGGCCGAACCTTACAAAGCCACGAACCCTACCTGAGCTCCCTACCTGTGCTCTTTGAGGGGTCAATACACAGGAACGTCTTTAACCTACACTCCATAACCTGTATTAGGACCGTGACTAGGATTAGCGGTGTCGGGCCTCTACAAACGATTTGAAAGGCCTAACCCCAAAACCCTAAGCCCTAAATTCTATTGAATGTTAGCCGGCCACTAGCGTGTCAACCTGAAATCGACAAAATCCGAAATCCCTACCCGAAACTGGCCCTGAATCCTAAATCCAAACCCCGAATCCCTACCCGAAGTCCCCAAATCCCACCCTGAACCCTAAACCCTAAACCCCAAAACCCTAAGTACTAAACCCCAAATCCCCCAAAACCCGGGGTCCCCAAATCCAGAACCACACAGGGAGGTCCCGAGAGAGCTCGCTCAAGTGGGCCAAGCCTTCCCTTCGGCCTGGCGTGGAAGCATTATTTAGGGTTTAGGGTTTAGGGTTTAGATTAGGGTTCAGGGTTTAGGGTTTAGGGTTTGTGGTTGAGGTCATAAGGCTGGTACTTTAGAGGCCTCAATAATTGGAATAGGGTTGGGGGGGGACAGTATACTACAATTACAATATAAAGATACCCCAGAATAGTACAAAAGTGTTTATTTAGGCCCCTAGAGTATATAAGGTTTCCTGCAGATTTAGAAGAACTTTATACGGCTGCCGATGCCAGAGGGTTTGCCAGGCTTGTAGTAGCACTTGAAGGGGATATTGCTGTTCACTACGGTGCTTTGCGTAGCCCTGTATTGCCCGAGGTTCCCAAGAACCCTTCAGAATGGTTTACAGCAGTACAGTAGGGGCATGTCCTCACCCTAAGCCCTAAACCCTACACCCTAAACCCTAAACCCTAAACCCTAGACCCTAAACCCTAAACCCTAAACCCTAGACCCTAAACCCTAACCTCCGAGCAAAACCACCAGCAACAAGATCCCCAACGTATGCAGAGCGGCCTATGGAGACGATCGCGCGATACCAAGAGCAGCAACATACCAAGGGTTTGGGTTTAGGGTTTAGGGTTCAACATAATCAGCAAACACAATATCTTAAGCCTGCCGAGCAATCAGAATATCAGTTGCCTTCGCCTGTAAGGTTCCCTAAACCCTATAGACGCTAGATCCGACACCAAACGCACTAAACAGTATCCGACTTAAACCAACAACCCTAAACCTTCAAGCCCCTAAACCTGAAGCCCTTAACTCTAGCCCTTAGCCTTTAACCCTAAACCTTACTCTCTAAACTCTAAGTCCTGAACCCGAGATGGTTGAGTTGACGGCTGAGTCAGCATCCCAAGACCCTAAACCCTAAACCCGAAACCCTAAAACCTAAACCCACAACCCCTAACAGCTAAACCCCTAAACCCTGAACCCTAGACCCTCCCAAGGGCCTTCGGATGTCTCGAAGGAGATAAAAGCTCCGTATTCCATCAATCGCGACACCTGCAGCAAGCCGCGTAATACAGGGGCCTTAATAATTGGGAATTGGGTTCTGGTGCCCATTATACTATGATTATAAAAAAGAACCCCAAAATAGTATAGATAATAAGGAATGTAGGGGGCCTTAAAACAGGGCGTGTGGGATAGAGCTTACTATGGCTATAAGAAGGAACCTTGGGGAATCTTGTTTCCCCAATACTATTCAAGAGTCAGTGACTCGTGACCCTCTCCCGCTACCCCTGCGAAGCCCTGGAGGAGCAACCAGCCAAGGAAGGGTAGTATAGGGGCCTTAAGAATTAGAACAGGGTTTTGGCGCCCATTATGCTATAATTATAATTTCTAATGAGGACCCCCAAAATAGTATAGGCAATGACTAAGGCCCCTAGATTAGTAGAGGCTACATCTACTAAGGCCTTTTTTTGTAGAGGCTACACCAGACTTCGGGGGTTCACGAGCCACAGGCTAAACGTTTCCACAGACTCGAGTTCAACTCATCTCGCCCGGCTTCAAGGATAGTAGTATCAGCGAGTGCATGATCAATTTCTTATTCGTCGTCATCACGTGCATAGTCATTGTCTGTGCACATAATCTCCACAATCATGTCTTTCTGATCCACCATCACAATCACCATCACCACCACCAACACCACGGCTCCCACCGTTTTGACCCGCTGCAACCAGCAGAGGGTTAGGCAAACGACGGGCGCTACGGCCCCATTCCAAGATCTGGGGTCTGGAGATTACGTGCTTTCCTTACCTTTTCAGAAGGATCAGACGTCATGCAGACCACTGGTTCATGAACCCACTTCGTTAAGTGCCTTATGCACATCATTGAAGATTCGCAAAACCTTAGCTTAAAGCCCTCAGGCCCTAAACCCCGAACCCCTAACAGTCAAAGGAACCCTTATGGGAGTTTCCGAAAATTAGGGGCACCTTATTTTGGGGTCCTTAAAAAACAGGATCCTACTATTTAGGGTACTATATTAGGGTCCCCTATTTTTGGAAATTCCCCATACAGGAACCCGTAAGAACCCCCAAGGCCCAGCATCTTTGGCAGAGAGAAGCCTGACCCTTGTAGATGCCGTAGAGCTCTACCTTGGCACGGCTGCAGTCAAAGTGTTCCCTCTACTACGATTTAGGGTTTAGGGTTTAGGGTTTAAAGTGTTGCTCTACTACGAGAGTGGGTTCTACAAGGAGTTACTGCAAGTGAAGCTTTAGTATAAGGGTCCCTCGATGGGGTTATGTTTTGTCAGGCGACGGATGAAAATCGCATGTTTGAGGGTTTACCATGGGCTACTACAACCTACAGCTTGGCCCTTTTGAGTTTTTTCGGGTTGCAGTATGATTTTAGAATTGAAACCAGACAAGAACAAGTAGGTTCTAGCAGTGTTAGGGCGACAGCTGTGGGGCGACGTTTGAAGAGCAGGGTCACATCTCGTCCCATTTAATGGTTTATGGTTCAGGGGCAAAGCGAATAACCAAGAGGTTAGAAACCCTATCTTTGGACAGAAACAGAATCCGTTCAATCGCTTCCGAAGGGATCCCGATAATCAAGGGCAATGCGCTAGAAGCAAACGGAAGTCCCCAGAAGAAGCCTTCAAGCCTAAAGCCCCAGAGACCCAAAGCCTGAAAGGACCGGCACCCTCAAGCGGATCGTTCCCAGAAGCATCATACCCAGTGGGAGCGGCGCAGCTCTTCGCAGCCATACAAAGCCCCACATAAACTGCATAGACAGACGGTCTGAAACGCCTATACTATAGACTGCCACCACATAAATTGCCTTGCGAAGTCTACACACATCAGCATCTCCATCAACGAACGGCCACCATCCACCCTAAGGCTGTATGTACCCAAATGGCATACAGAACATACTTGGGCCTTAAGCTAGTCCCTATACACAGGTACTTTGGGGCCAAGGTATATACTGTCACCCTCAAGGTATTTACTGTTTGGGTACATGGACCCTCAGGGTCATTCCAGAAGCAGCCTTAACCCCCGAAGGTCCGACCGATCCTTCCTCAAAGGGCTCCTTGCCGCTTGGAGGCGGGTCCTCCGAAAACCTTCTTCTTCACCTCCTTCTCCTACCCAAAGAGCCCAATACCCCTTAATTAAGGAATATAGCTTAATTCACAATAAGAAGCCCTATATAATTTAAGCCATATTCCTTAATTAAGGGGTATTGGGCTCTCTGGGTCCCACCGTTTTTGTTTTGGACAGGGACTAACGAGGCTCTAGGTTTCTAGGTTCAGGGTGGTTGGATTTAAGAATTTCATGTTGTGGCTGTCTCTGAGGCTGAAAGCCTCTATTGAGGAGTTTGATTCCGAGTACCTTAAACCCGAAACCCTATGCCAAAAAACTCTAAAACCGAACCTCTATAGAGGGAAAACAGGGGTTCGCCGGGTCCAAGGCTTCGGAGGTTTAGGGTTCATTAGTGTTTGGGGCTTAGGGTTTATTAGAATTTAGGGTTTTAGGGTTTTTAGAGTTTAGGGCTTCGGGCTTATTAGGATTTTGGGTTTATTAGGGATTGGGGTTAAGGCGCTTAGGCTTGGTGACTCCCGCGCTTGCTTCTGCTGGTCAACCTGAACCCCATCCTTTTCGCAACACCCGTCACCTCCAACACCCTGTGTTCAGGGTTTAGGGTTTAGAGTTTAGGGTTTAGGGTTAGCCCCAACCCCAACCTACCTGAAAGCAGTCGTTTCAAGGCCTCAAGAAGCAGATTAAGGCTTCGAGGTTGTATAGTGAAGCCGAGAAAGTTGGAACGTGGGTTTAGGAGGATTAGTGCTAGGATCCCTTCTACTTTAGCTTAAGGGCATGAGGATACTCATGTTCCAACTTTCTGGCTTCTACTTTAGGAGTTTAGGGTTGAGGGCCGTGGGGTGTCGGGGTAAATTCTCGTAAATTCGTTTATACCTATACAGGCTACGTGTGCGGACCCCAAAACGTATATCAGCCTGAGGATCTTGTATTTCCGTGGAGACCCATGATCAAAGAGTGTACGATAGTAACCCCCTAGGCTTAAAATATTACCACAATGAAGATGACTTCCAAGAAGAGGATACCGGGGGGGGGATTCCGGGAACCCCGAAGCCAAAGATCCTCATGCTCTTCTGCTCATCTGGGAGTTTCCGGTACCTTACTTTTGGGGTCCTTATAATAAGGATCCTACTATTTAGGATACTATAATTAGGGTCACCCATTTTCGGAAACTCAAGTCCTTATAATATGGATCCTTAGAATACTATACTTAGAGGATCATGGGACTTAGTAAGTAGCTTATAATTGGGGTTATAAGTCCCCTAAGTGGGGTTATCCTAATTATAACCTACTTATAACCTTACTTACTAAGTCCCATGAGCCTTTCAGTAATTAGGGTCCCTTGTTTTCGAAAACTCCTCTGTGGCCTGGCTGGTTTTGCTGGCTGGGGGGAAGGGCTTCGGGCTCTCGGCTGCATCCTTACAGGATTTAACAGAGAGTTCGGGAGATTTGGTTTAGGGTTTAGGGTTGAGGGGTTTAGGGTTTAGGGTTTTCTGGCTGAAGATGAGCTTAGGATGCTGAGAGCATTTAGGATACACAAGAACACGGATGTAGCCTTGGACCACTTACGGTGCTGAAGGTCTTGGTCGTTCAACAGATAAGCCGTAGCAAAAAGCAGCCTAAACCCCTACACCACCCTAAACCCTGACTCCCTCAACCCCCAAAACCCCCCCGCTAACCCCCAAACCCCGAACCCCAAAACCCCTAGGCCAAACTAAGCCTTTGTAGATCCCTTTATGGAATCCCCATAAGGGCGCAACCGTGCATGCGTGAAAAAGGGCCCCCAAACCCCAAAACTGAAACCCCAAATCCTAAACTTTTAAACTCTAAACCCTAAACTCTAAACCCTAAACCCTAAACCCTAAACTCTAAACCCTAAACCCTAAATCCCAAACCCTAGGGCTTAGGGCCAAAGCCCGAAAGCCGAAGCACCGCTCTGGTGCCTTGGGCTTCGCCTCCCTTTGCCGGCTGCGGCTTCGGCGCCTCTTCATTGAAGTCTGGTTTAGGATTTAGGGTACGTTCCTTTAAAGGGGTCTATATAAGGGTTCCTTTAAAGGGAGTAGGGACCACGCTTTAGGGTTTAGGGTGCAGGGTGAGGGTTTAGGGTTGAGGGTTTAGGGTACAGGGTTCAGGGTTTAGGAATTCAGGGTTGAGGGACTAGGGTAGGGATTAAGGATACAGCTCTGTTTCAAAGCTGCATAGGGCTTTATATGGCTTGACGACATGGCTTCATGCATTTCTGGAAGTTGAGTCGACGTTTGCCTTCGTAGGGTCCAGGGTGCTCCCTGAAACCTTAAACTAGGGCTTGTGGCCCCTGATGGCACTGCAGGTGTTCAGGGTACAACAAAAGGCAAACGAAATATGCCTCTTTGACCCGACAAAGCACTAGCACGCTTACCCCGGATTCATATTGTAACAAAAAAAGCGAAACGAATCTAAGGAACACCCAGGGTGGGCCCCTAAACCCTATATTCCTTAAACCCTAAGGCCCCTTCATATTCGAGGCCCGGGGGTAGACGGCAATGTGGGAGCACCTGGCTTTGACGGCTCGGGGTGGGGAGGTGTTTCGTGAAAACCCGAAACCCCACACCCAAGATCTGACATCCCTAATCCTAAACCCTAAACCCTAAACCCTAAACCCTAAATCCCCAGCACGCCTGATGAACCCTGAACCCTAAGCCCTACAGCGCAGTCAACTTTGCATTCGAAAACGGATGAAATCAAAGCAATTTAAACACATCTTCTGAACGTAACATTCCTTCGATTGCATGGAAGCAATGGAATTGTAAAAAACAGAATGTGCAAACAAAGAATTTGTGAAATTTTGAGATTGATGGAAAACTGATTTTTACACCACGAGAAAGGCGCAAAAATGACAGAAACTGGGTTAAATATTGGCTGGAGCACTGGAACATGGCTCCAAGAAACATTCACACAAGCAAATTTCCAACACCTTTTTGACGCTATATTTAAGCAAATTACAGAAATTCAAAAAATAACAACCAATACACAATCTATACACTTCTTTTCTGTTGTTATTCTTTCAAAAGGATTTCATTGCACCTGATAAGACCTTGAAATTATGCGAAAACTCGATTAAACAGATCTAAAAAATCATCCCGGCGCGTTTTTCGTTGAACAAATAAAATGCGCAGAAATAAATCACAAAAGCGCTTTAGCACCCGAAATCATGAACCCTAAGCCTGCGTCCTAAACCCTAAATGCTGCCAAATGCTTAACCCCCGATGCACTCTAAACCCTCAAAACCCAATCCAACAAACCAGGAACCCCCCCCCTAAACCCTAAACCCTGAACCCTAAACCTTAAACCCTAAACCCCAAAACCCAAACCCTGAACCCTAAACCCTAAACCCCTAAACCCTAAACCCTGAACCCTAAACCTTTAAACCCCAAACCCTAAACCCCAAAACCCAAACCCTGAACCCTAAACCCTAAACCCGAAAACCCTAAAGCCGAAAGCCGCCGTCGCCTCTCTACCTGAGGCGCTTTGGCAATCTCCTGTTTGCAAAAGGACACGGTGTAGGGTGTAGGGCTTGCAGGGTTTATAGGGCATATAGGGCTTATAGGGTTTATAGGGTATATAAGGTTTCTAGGGTCTATAGGGTTTATAAGGCTTGTATGGTTTGTATGATTTAGGGTTTAGAGCTTTAGGGTTTCGGTATCAACAAGGCTTATGATGATGCGAAGGGGGTACGGGTTTATGAGGGCTTAGTGCGTTTTGGGCTTATGAGGGCTCAGGGATGCTTAGGGTGTTAGGAGGGTGGAGGGCTAGGATGTTACAAGATTCAGGGCATCAGCACTATTAGCTCACCGGGTGGGCCTCAAGAGTAAGAATGTGGCATTTTGAGGTTCCTTACTAAAAGCATGGTATAAGATACCCCACAACCCTATTCCACTCGCTAAGGCCTCGATAATAGGGTTTAACAGGCTCCTCCAGCCATGCAAACCGGGAAGGCCGGGAAGGAAAAGGATACAGAACATCCGGCTCAAGTAGAAGCCGACTGCCAAGCCGTAAACCCTATACTGCAAAATCCCAAACCCCATAGCCCTTTGCCCTAAACCTAAGCCAGTCACGTGAGACCTGAAACACTAGGCGGAGCATAAAAACCATAAGTCGACCTCAAAAGCATTCGGATAGGATTTGGGGTACGTCGGTTGAACGGAAACCATACAAGCCCCTGACCGAAAGAAATCTAACACCTAAGCACAGGGCAGCCAAGACTAGCTATCAGAAGCCCTAAACCCTAATCCATGCCGAGCACCAAGCACGTAGACCGCTCCGAAGGGAAGTAAGCAAATGAAGGGTTTAGAATACCTACTTGTCGGGTATCATGGGGAACTAAAGGTTAACCTTTTCCTTAATACAAGGATTATATAGGGGTTATACTACCCCAATAAGGTTAAAGGTTACCTAATCTACTACTGGGAAAAAGAGGGTCTCAAATTCCGTCCTCTAAAACATGACCCCTCATTAAACCCCAAAACCGCTACGCCGATTCAGGGCTTCGGGGCGAAAGATGAGGGTTCTGATTTTAATCACCGAGCCTGGGACTGCAATTAGGCTTAGGGCCTCTCGGTTTGTGCGGTCATTGCTTGACCCCCAACCGTAGTCCCAGTCGAATGCCAATCCTCAAACTCAAAACACTGGACTGCTTGTAAGAAGGACAGCCCAAGGGAAACCTGATTGCTAAAACCCCCTCTGTTCCCGCAAGCGGCCCAATGCTAAGCAAGAACTTGGAATTACAACCCGCTCTATTGCGCCGCACCTCGGAAACCCCGACATGGAGGCTTCAGTCGACCCCACGAGGCCCCTGCAGCCCAAAGAACCCTCACATGTTTCAATCAGAGCTCAAAGTTCGAGAACTGCCACTTCTGGGCAGTTTCCTTGCAGCTACGCGACATGTATAGGTGTCCATATCTCCATTGCTTGATGCGGAGAAAGCTCGCACCCCCCGCAGAGCGACATCCTCTCCGACGGTGTGAGCACGACATCTCAAACATCGAATCTCCAGCCACATCTGCGGTGCAATGTGATCTGGGGTGATGGCTTGGTTCTGCTACAATGGCCCAATATAGTAGTCCACCTACCTACAGACATACGTGCAGACAGACAGACAGTCAGACAGATGGACTGGCATACAAACATGTTTCCCAAAACCTCCATATACACTACTATTATGGAATTAGGTCACCAACACCATACTGGGGATGGTCTTCTGGGGCCTAATTCCATAATGGTAGAGTATATGGACCCTCTGGGTTTTATACACTCATTGAAGAACAACGCGCACTCTCTAATCCGTTGTATCCTGGATGTCTACCCTGCGCGCGGCACTGCCAGACACTGCTCTGGACATCCATAGATCTGCTTCTTTCTCGATTTCCTCGCTGTCGCTCCTTACTTGTCCAATATCTCAGGGGAACTAAGCGTCAACCTTTGGATTATCATACTAGACATGGATTATATTAACTATAGTACCCAAAAAGGTTAAAAGTGATTTTACTCTACTAAGGCTCTGAACCTGCTCCAACCGACGAAGCAGGAACTCCACACGAGACGACTCCAGGTAGCTCACCATCCTAAGTTTTGCTTTCAACAACCCGCTAAGTCATTCATCACCCAAAACCTATGGAAACCAATCAAGAGATACGGTTGATGGACAAAATCCTGCATGACCTTAAGGACCCTAAACTATGGGAATTATGGCATATTCCTTCTTATGGGTCATGCAGGATTTTGTCCATCAACCGTATCAAACCAACAAGCATCCCAGGCTTTTACCTTGCATCTCTTCCTTCGACGAAAACGACAAGGTCTCTCCCTTAGCATGGCTGTAGAACTTGAGGCTCTCCGAACTCCCATCGAACTTCCAGGATTCCTGGTCCATGGTTGGGATCGTATTGAAAATCTATTTTCGTCTTATTCCTTCTTGGGTTTAACCATAGAAATGCGAAAGCTTCTCCAATTATGACAAGGTTCCCCACCCTCAAAGACGATTTTGTCCGAGAGCACCTCGAAGCCTTCGCGGCCAGAGATCGGATCGTACATGCCTCCACGCAGGCGTAAGACGAGGTGTAAGGTGGACTCCTTTTGGATGTTGTGCTGTGACAAAGTCCGTCCGTCTTCTAGCTGCTTCCCAGCGAAAATTAGACGCTGATTTTCGGGAGGGAGGCCTTCTTTGTCCTGAATCTTTGCTTTCAAATCATCGATGGTGTCACTTCCCTCTACGTCCAAGGTCACCGTTGTTCCGGTAAGCGTCTTCACATACACTTGGTAGCTTTTGTTATTGCAGTCGAGCTTGCCATGGAGCTTGCACTCGGGTTTGGAGCCTTGTGAGATGCCGATTCCTCCACGAGACGCAGGCACCTCCCTCAGAGGCAAGACGAGGTGCACAGTGGACTCTTCCTGAATGCCGTAAACTGACAAACTCCGGTCGTCTTCTAGCACCCTCCCGGCGAAAACCAAGCGCTGCTGGTCAGGAGGGATGCCTTCGCGGTCCTGAATCTGTGCTGTCTGTGCTTTCAAAACATCGATGGTGTCACTTCCCTCTACGTCCAAGGTCACCGTTGTTCCGGTAAGCGTGTTCACATACACTTGGTAGCTTCCGTCATTGCAGTCGAGCTTGTCATCGAGCTTTCGCAAGATGAGGTGCAAAGTTGATTCTTTTTGAATCCCGTAAACTGACAAAGTCCGTTCGTCTTCTAGCTGCGTCCCGGCGAAAATCAAGCGCTGCTGGTCGGGAAGGATGCCTTCGCGTTCCTGAATCTTCGCTTTACAGTCGGCAACGGTGTCGCTGCCTTTGACATCCAGGGTCAGCGTTTTGCCCGCGAGCGTTTTCACGAAAATGTCGTAGCTTCCGGGCTTGTTCTCCAGCTTGCACTCGAGCTTGGATCTTACTGAGATCCCCAGTGCTGAAAGAGTCGCCTCCTTCGGCAAGTCTTCGCCGTCCTCTGGCTGCTTGTTACGGAAGGTAGTTCAAGTTAGACCAACTCAAGGAGAGCACATGGCTTAGTGTATGTGGGGGTTGATCAAAATTATGGGCCCTTTTGGGGTCTGTATTATGGTATATTCCTTATAGTCTAGGGGACCAAAAGGGGCCCATAATTTTGATCAACCCCCATGTATCTACTCAGCTTTCTCGCAACAACCGAGTCCTTGCAGGATTCTACCCGAAATCTTAATAAGGATACCCCAAACCCTGTTCTAAGTATTAAGGGCCCTATACTATAGAACCCTACTATTTTTAAGGAACGTATACTCTAAGACTCTAAGGTATGTGCCTACAGTAGAAGCCCAAAAGTTGGAAACCCAATAGCCTCAATCCTTAAGAGTAATGCATAAGGAATCCCAGCACCATTTGACCTTTATCCGGTTTCCAACTTCATGGGGTTTACTGTAGCTCATGTAATAATTGAAATTATAGAACCCTGCTATAGAACCCTACTCTAGAACCCTACTATAGAGCCCTTCAAGGACCCCTTTAAACGGAACCCATGGGGTTTCCTGTAAACTTAGGGTGTCTTGGAGTCTCTGGTCAGTCCTTGGTGATGTTGAGTCGTCTCGAACGAACTGCGAGCCTGCTTGCCTGGGCTTTTAAGTAACCAGGGAGAAAAAAGTATAAACTTCTATTTCATAATGGTTCCTTTAAGAAAAAGTATAAACTTTTTATTTCATAATGGTTCCTTTAAGAAAAAAGCATAAACTTTCATTTCATAATGGTTCCTTTAAGAAAAAGTATAAACTTGTATTTCATAATGGTTCCTTTAAGAAAAAATATAAACTTTCTATTTCATAATGGTTCCTTTAAGAAAAAAGCATAAACTTTTATTTCATAATGGTTCCTTTAAGAAAAAAGTATAAACTTGTATTTCATAATGGTTCCTTTAAGAAAAAACGTATAAAAGTATGGTACTCCAAAGCCCAGTTGCAAGCCGCTCGATGACGGCCGAAACTGTGTCGAAGACCGTGACCTCCACGGTGATGTCTCTGACTTCCCGTCTTTCTTCTGAGAAAGCGATCTTCAGTTTGAAGGTCATAAGGCCTTTCGCTGTCTCAAGCAAGTTTTGCTGCTGAAGTTGGATAGCCTCAAACTGTCGGATCATCTGGAGAAGCGATTTTTCCTTAGTGCAGAACGGCTTGTTCTGGATGGAACACCGCAGTGCCTCAATGTCCAAAAGCATGGCCATGACGGAAGGGCGGGTCAACGTCCGCGCCTACACAGTGCAGCTTGGAGCCTCACAAAATGCAGGTAGGATCGGCTGCCGGAACATGCTCCTTCTCAAACGCTTCAACGGATGCTCGCGGTAATTCTGTGAGGGGATGTGCTTCTGCATGCTTTGCAAGATTATCGAGATACTGACTATAAGGCACACGTTAGCACAACTTCGAGCATGGTTGCAAACAATTGCCGGGCACCAAGAACCCTAAACCCTAAACCCTAAACCGAAAGACGAGGTTTGGCTTTGGGGGCCTGTAGGCGTACGCGTGTGAAGAACCGAAAGGTCCTTTCAAGCACTAAAATGCATGACCCTGATATCGTAAACCCTACGCTTTTGGGGTATATCTAAACCCAAACCCTACCTCAACCCTGAACCATGACCCTTAGTGTTCTTGAACCCTAGGCTTCTAGATGTTCCCCAAGTCCCACCAGCTTCCGGAACCCCAGCTTCCAATAAATCCGAAGCCTCTACCCCTCAAGTCCGAAAAAAAACATAAACAAAAAGCAAAAAAAAACATCTTTCAACATGCAGATCTCTTGTAAAGTCATTATGGAGCCTTGATAAAAGCTCCTAAGCCCTAAACTCTAGAGGGGCCGCTGCCCTAAACCCTAAACCCCTCGAGATCCCTTAAAGGATCCCTTAAAGGATCCCATAAGGGACCCTTGAAAGGACCCCTTAAAGGACCGGAGCATCTGCACCTTGGAGGCCAGGGCTAGGGCTTCGTTTGAAGCCTTGACGTTGGTGGCCTTCCCTGGATTGTTTTAGGGAATCTTTGAAGGGTTCTATAGGGTTTAGGGTTTAGGGTTTCAGGGTTTAGGGTTTAGGGTTTCAGGGTTTCAGGGTTTCAGGGTTAGGGTTGAGGGGTAAGAGTTGAGGGTTTAGGGGTTTAGGTTTAGGGCTTAGGGGTTTAGGGTTTAGGGTTTAGGGCTTAGGGCTTTAGGGCTCTATAGGGTTCTTTCTATAGTGGGGTCCTAGGGGCCTTCCCTGCTTTTCAGGGCTTCTTACCGAGGTCCTTAAGGGTTCCTTTCAATGATCTTTTCGGGGCTCTGTGAGAGGGTTTTTAAAAACCATTTTCGGTTTTTTAAAGGGTTTGTAAAAACCCTTTTCGGGGCTCTGTGAGACTGTAAGGTCCAGGGTTGTAGGGTTTAGGGTTCTAAGGTGTAGTTCAGGGTTTCATGGGCTCAAGCCCTAAGCCCTAAACCCTGTAGTTCAGGATTTGGGACTCCAGTTTTGCAGGTTCTGGGGAACCTTGAGTTTCGGGCTCAGGGCTTCTGGGATTTCGGGTTTAGGGTTTAGGGGTTTGAGGTTTAGGGTTTAGGGGTTTAGGGGTTTAGGGTTTAGGGGTTTAGGGTTTACGGCAGGGTGGCAGGCTTGTTGTGCTGGTTTGGGGCTTTGGCTTGGGGATTTCGGGGAGGTGTAAACCCTAAACCCCTTAAACTCCAAGTAAATCCCAAACCTAAACCCTTTAAACTCCAATTAAACCCCAAACCCTAAACTCTGCACAAATGTCAGGCTTAGTCTTGGGAATCTTTGGTCGGAGTATAAGGAGGTACTTAAAGGCTCATGGGACTTAGTAAGCAAGGGTTTAGTGTTCCTTTCAAGGGTGCTATAGGGTTCTCTAGTACGGTTCCCTTTAAGGGTTTAGGGTCTACTTAAAGGCTCATGGGACTTAGCAAGTAAGGTTATAAGTAGGTTACAAATTAAGATAGCCCCACTTAGGGGACTTATACCCCCAATTATAACCTACTTACTAAGTCCCATGATCCTTTAAGTAAGGAGGTAGTGTAGGAGCCTGAGTACTTCGAAGCGGGCCTTGGGGGGCATATTAGCTTATATTCATACAGGCACATTATCAGAGGATACTATTACTCACGATTCACTATTCGTTCCAACATGTTAAGGTTTTAAAGAGGCCAGGGCAGCACAACTAGACGAGGGCTTCTGCTGGCCGCTGGGTGATCGTCGGGGCTCCATAACCGCTGTGGCTCACAGCAGATGCTATTCATGTCATTCATGCAAGTTCTGGAGTGGCCTGAGCCTGTGCATAATATAGGGTGCCGTAGTAAATTGAAGTAATTTTGGTGTGCTTTCCAGGATCACCTTTGTAAGGAACCCGAAGAAGGGCCAATCTCCATCCTGTGTCATCTTCCCATCCACTTTGAGCTGTACCTGGCCCTGGGGATCCTTGCAAAAAGCCGCTCCTTGAGTTCCTTAAAGATTGGGTTTAGGGTTTAGGGTTTAGGGTTTAGGGCCCCCATACAGTAACAGTCTACACTGGGGCTACTTTAATAAAAGGCCTGGTATAGCTATACTACGGATATTATCTGACTGTTACTGAGTGGGGGCAGTACCCAACTTAAAGAACTTAATGGTCAGAGCGAGTCGTCCAGCGAGCCATCTGGAACTTGAGCCTCTTCTTCTCCGAATGAAGCTTGGGAAGAACTGCGTGCTCATCAGTTCGGACATAAGATGCGAAGCTGACGCCAGACGCTAATGTAGGAACCTGAGTAAGAAACCCTGGCCCTATAACCCCCAATATATGAGGATCCATGTTAAGAGCCGTAATAAGGACCCAAGGTTTCTTAATCCAAAACTCCAAGCCCAACAGCTGAAACCGTAAACCCTAAACCCTGAACTCCAAACCCCAAACCCTAAACCCCAGAACCCAAACTAAACCCTAAGAACTCATCTCCAAAGCCCACAGCCCGCAAACAACTCCCCCAAGGCCTCAACTCTCGGGTCGAATCAATACAGCCCCCCCCCATATATATATATATATATATATATGTATATATCTATATATATATATAAATATAGAACGAAAACAGTATAATACAATATAACATAGCATACTGTAATATAACACAAAAATATGGCATGGTGTGATAAAAGAAATAGAAGAAGATCTAGTTTGGTCTAAGAGAGTATAAAACTCAACCGCCAGGCCTCAAACAAAACCTTGACCCAACGCTTCACAAAGCCACCGAAACCCCAAACATCCAGGGGTTCAATTTAAGGCTTGGGAGATTCACGCCATTCCCCGTGAACACACAGTATACCCGTTGGAGATCCCAGAAAAGAAACCATAAGCCAAACTCGCAACTCCTGTAAGGCTGCTTTAAGTCCTTTACAGGACCCTTTAAAGAAACCCGAAACCCAGAACCCTTACGGACCCCGTAAATTTCTAGGTACCTGAGTAGCCCCTTTAGAATGAGGGTACCCTTTTCCTATTATTCGGTTTTAAGTAGAGGACCCCGAAGCAAGAAGGGCAAAAGGGTGCTACTCAGGAACCTAGACTTAAACTTACTCCTAGAACAGACCCCTTTTGACGAAACCCTAAACCCAGAACCCTTACGGACGCCTTACTTAAGGGCTCATGGGACATAGTAAGTAAGGCTATAAGTAGGCTATAATCAGGATAACCCCACTTAGGACTTATAACCCCGATTATAACCTACTTACTAAGTCCCATGATCCTTTAAGTACCCTAAACTCCCCCCTTATAGAACCCTTAACAGATCCTTAAACCCTAGAGAATCCCTTAAAGGACCCCTTAAAGGACCCGCAGAGGGGCTCCCCTGGCCTTTCTGGTCGGCCTGCCCAGGTTTCGCGGGGCCACCCAGTTTTTGGATGAGCCTCGGGCAGTCCCCAGGAGTTTGAGCTGTGGTTGGGTTTAGGGTTTTGGGCTTAGGGTTTATGGTTTAGGGCTCCAAACAGTTTGAGCTGTGGTTTTCGGTAGTTTTCGGTAGGGTTTTGGGGTTCGTGTTCGAGGGTTTGGGGTTTAGGGTCTCGCGTTTAGGGTTGGTGGTTAGGGTTTCGGGATTAGCTATTGTGGTTTAAGAATTTAGGTTCACGAGGCTCCCCGGCAATTAGAGTACTTGCCAAGGAGACACCCTCAACGCAAGGGAAAGCACGAGGGTGCGTCTGGGCTACCTAGTTGTGGGGTTCTAGAGCTTAGGATTTTGGAGCTTTAGGCTTAGGGGTTTAGGATTCATGGGTCTTCAAGTCTCAAAAATCTCTGGAGGATCAGACAATATCTGTGGGTGTGGGGTCTGATGTGGAATTGATGAGCTTCGGAACCTAGGGTTTAATAGAGGGCCTAAACAGTTAGAATAGGGTCTTGGGGCCCATTATACTATAATTATAGTAAGGAACCCCCCAAATTGTATTGGTAGTTATTAAAGGGGTGTGAAGCCTACGGGCTCCTGGGTGAGGGATTGTTGAGGCTTTCAGCCCAGGAAACACAACCTATCAGAGATCATGAGAGTGAGGCAAGAGAGTTCGCCCCACGCCCTATCCCGAAACCCTACTGCCCACAACCATCCCAAACACCGAAGTCCTAAACCTAAACCCTGAACCCATCCCAAGGCAACGGCTCAAGCAAGCGCTGGCAGAAGGGACCCGAAGCAGCCGCTCCATTTTCCTTTTGGAGCAGCGCTGAGGTTCAGGATTTAGCTACTTTAGGGTTTAGGGCTTGCTTCCAGGATCACGAATTAGTAACGAGGAATATTCTGAGGGTAACTATAACTATACTTACAATTACGTACAACCAAGTACTTAAAACCTTACATACTAAGTCCCATGATCCTCCGAATAGGGCTTAGGCCTCGGATGTGGATCTGTAGAGTCTCGGGTTTAGGGTTCGGGGCTTGTTTGGGGTTTTCTGTGTCGGATTTGAGTTATAGAAACTGGTGCTTTAGGGTTGAGCTTTTAGGGCTTACGGTTTAGGGTTTGGGGTTTAGGGTTGAGTTTTTTTTATTGGGTGCGGGACGTTTTGCTGCTTGTTTTACATCTTGCAGTCCTGAACTCTTTAAACCACACAACCAAAACCGTAAACCCCAAGCCCAGTTTTCGCTCCGAGTCGTGCAAAATCCTGCAAAACCGAATGTATGCCCTACGGTTGATGATATAAATCCTGCATTACCTAACGGACCCTAAACTGTGGGAATTATGGTATACTTTACTATGGGTAATGCAGGTTTATCATCAACAGTAGTCTACACCAAAAACTGTGACTGCACCCTTCAGAACGAACCGCCACGTAAGATTTATCAAACCCTTGCACTCAGCACTGAAAGGAGCGCTGCAGCACATATCTTTAAAGATAATCCTGCACCCGAACCTAAAGCCCCGAAACCTATCTTTCAAGTACCGTGCACATGTATCAACAACCGGAAACAGGATATCAAGACAGGATGAACGTCGATCAGGAACCCTGCTCAGCCGTGAACTGCAAACCGTTTACGCTACACCCTAGCTACTGAACACAGCGTTTATGAAAATTTACAAGTCCAGTGCAAGACGACTTGGAAAGCTCGCATGAAAAAGGCCGCACACATTATAATACATCCACCTGGAGTAAAACGAACACAACTAACAAACCATATGAACCCCAATGTAACCTTAAACCCAAAAACCTTCAGCCCAAAACTCGAAACCCCTGAAATGTAACCTAAACCCCCAACCCTAAACTCTCAACCCTAAACTCTACTCTAAAGCCTATAGTAGAAGCCAGAAAGTTGGAACATCATTATCCTCATGCCCCTAAGGTAAAGTATAAGGGATCCTAGCACTAATCCTCCTAAACCCACGTTCCAACTTTCTGGGGTTCACTATAAACCCAAAAGCCTAAACCCTATGAAACCGGCGTCTCCTGGAGCTTCGCTTCGAAATCATCGGGACTCGTGGCTTTCTCGCCGATGTCAATCACGAACTCTGCAAGCCTCCGCAGTCGAATTCTTTTAGGGATTCCTTTCAGGGTTTAGGGTGTAGGGTTTAGGATTCCTTTCAGGGTTTAGGGTTCAGGGTCTAGGGTTTAGGGTGTAGGGTTTAGGGTTCCTTTCAGGGTTTAGGGTTTATGATTCAGGGATCACGAACTTTGAAAGCCTTGGCGGTCGAATTTAGGGTTCCTGCACGGGTTCTTCCAAGAGCTCCTTTGGAAGTTCCTTTAGGGCTTAGTGTTACTTTACTTAAAGGCTCATGGGACTTAGTAAGTAGGTTATAATTGGGGTTATAAGTCCCCTAAGTGGGTTTATCCTAATTATAACCTACTTATAACCTTACTTACTAAGTGCCATGAGCCTTTAAGTAAGGGTTCCTTTGAGAGGTGCTTTGGAAGTTCCTTCAAGCCCATCGTTTAAGGGTGCGTTTTAGGGGTTCCTTTAAGGGATCTACAAGGGCACCTCTGTGGGTTGATTTATGGGATGTATGAGGGTGCCTCTAAGGGTTTGGGTACCGATAATTTTTGACCGAAAGCTTTGACCGAAAGTTTTGACCGGGTGTTTCTAATTGGAACCCGATTTCGAATTTGGTGCTGGGCTGGGCTGGGCTGGGCTTGAGCTGGGGGAGAAGGGAGCTGGGCTGGGTTGGGCCGTGGAGGTCTTGCTGGTTGTTTCATATAGAAGCCTTAATATTTAGAATAGGGCTTTGGGGAAGATCATACTATAATTACAATAAGGACCCCCAAAACAGTATAGGTAAGTATTAAGGGCCCCTATATTTGGCTGTAGGTTTAGGGTTTAGGGCTTAGGGTCTCAAGTCCCGGGCTTGAGAGCTTTAGGCTTCAGCTGAGGCGCGTCTTGTCTTCGATGCCCCAGTGGTTCCTCGGGGGATTTGTGGTTTAGGGTTTAGGGTTTAGGGTTTAGGGTTTGATGGCTTTAGTCCGACGTAGTCTGCGGAATGCTCTTTGGTTAAGAGCTTGAAGTTTGGGGTTACAAGGTCGTTCAGAAAAAGAAGCCCTATGCATATTAAGAGAGAGTCCTTCGGTAAGGGGGTTCAGTTTAGTTTGCGGTTTAAGGGATCCTTTTTGGGGGGTTAATTGGTAGTCTCTGGCTACAAGCTTTAAGTTTCGAACTACCGAGCTGGAGCTTACAGGGTCTTCTGAACAATATGGGGCGTTGTTGGGGGTTTCCGAACATAGGGGGTACCTTATTTTGGAGTCCTTATAATCAGGATCCTACTATTTAGGGTACTTTATTAGGGTCCCCTATTTTCGGAAACTCCTTAATCAATAGAATAGGGTTTGGGGTTTTGTATTATATGATTGAAGTCTCAAGAAGCCCTATAGGGAATAGTATAGGGTTTGGGGCTTCTGTTATATCTTTAAAAGTATCAAGGAACCCAGAGGAATACTATTAGGAACCGTTCAGGCCGGATTGCTCGTGGTTGTAGGGCTTAGGGTTTGGAGTTTGAGTTTCTAGGATTTCGGGTCTGAGGTGCAGGTTTTGGAGTTTAGGGTTTTTCTAGAAAGTTTATGGTTTAGGGTTTTGGGTCTAGGTTTGCGTTTGTTTAGGAATTAGGGTCTTGGGTCTAGGTTTGCGTTTGTTTAGGGTTTAGGGTTTGGGGTCTAGGTTTGTGTTTGTTTAGGGCTTAGGGTCTTGGGTCTAGGTTTGTGCTTGTTTAGGGTTTAGGGTTTTGGGTCTAGGTTTGTGTTTGTTTAGGGCTTAGGGTTTTGGGGCAAGGTTTGTGTTTGTTCATGCTTTAGCGTTTTGGCTCTAGGTTTGTGTTTGTTTAGGGCTTAGGGTTTTGGGTCTAGGTTTGTGTTTGTTTAGGGCTTAGGGTCTTGGGTCTAGGTTTGTGGTTGTTTAGGGTTTAGGGTCTTGGGTCTAGGTTTGTGTTACAGGGCATACGGTTTCGGGGCTCAGAAGGTAACAGTAAGGACGTGGCCACGCACCCAGAGCCAGCAATATTGCAGTCATGCAGACTCTTCATATAGACCCCCAAAGAACCCTTGTAGAACCCGGTTTAGAGCCATTAAGCGCCATGGGGTTTAGTACAGGGGACATAAGAACTAGAATACGGCTCCTTTCACGGGCTACTTGGAGAATCGCGGGCACTTAGCAAGTCAGGTTATAAGGACTATAAATGGGGTTATAAGCAAGCATATGTATACTTACCCGAATAACAACCCTAATTGCGAAGTCCCATGATCCTTTAAGTACCAAAAAACTGTATCTAACCCCTAAACCCCTAAACCCTTTGCATACCAACAAATTTAACTGTCAGAATCCGGCGGCTGCGAGACTGAAGAATGCGATGCTACCGTTGGTTGCTTCGGTCATGGCCCTCTTCAAACACAGGCCTTCCAATATCCCGTAAGTAAAATTCAGGAATAGACCTCAAATTAAACTGTAGTTTGATGCCTAATGTAAGTTAAAGTCTATTCCTTAATCAATGGATATATACCTTCAGTTATAGGAGGATCCCGAATATAATTCAAGGTCGATACCCGAATTAAGGCTAAAGATCGCTAAAGGGACGTTGGGAGGTCGAGGAGCAGGAGTGCAGCCTAATGTAGGAACCTGATTAAGACACCTTGGGCCCTTATTAAGCTTCCTTATATCAATGCTACTATTTTGGGGTTATAGGCCCAGGGTTTCTTAATCAGATGCCTACATTATTCCACAGACCGCTCGACACCGTGGACGTGCCGAAACCTTGCGATACAACTGCCGAGCTCCTCACACTCCTCGCTGAAGGTACGGAACCCAGACCTTCCAAACTCCTGTAATTAAGGAATAGAGTTACCTTATATCATACCTTAAACCCTACACCCAGACGTTGCAAACTTTCCAAGCTCCCTGAATTAAGGAATAGAACTACCGCAAATCATTTCGGGGATCCTATCATGATTTAAGGTATACAGAAGGGATGTTGGAAGGTCTGGGAACTCTTCCCCGGCGGCCTGCTCAGAATCCATCCATCGTTCAGGCCAGGGTGTTTTTTTTTTTTGTTGTGGCCCCTTTTTGCTCGTGCCCCGCGTCATTGGTTTCTAGAAAATTTTTTGCTGTCGGCCCCGGGTGTGCAAAGTGTTTTTTTTTTTGTTGCG